>JBAMBO010001754.1:0-148910 GCA_037044535.1 Lordiphosa magnipectinata | reverse complement strand
CCACAATGCCGCTGTATCAGTTTCAGCGCTTTGCAAGATGACGCTCAAAGTGAGAGTTTCGAAACAAAGAGGCGTTTTTCACTCAGGTTCTCGCAAAGATCTGCATGTAGGGGTTTAAGCATTGGGACCACTACAGAGACTTCTGCTTGAGCAACATACGCGTGGTCAAGGAGCACGCAGAGTAAGAGAGCAATGTTCCCTGACGATTTTATTTCATTAGTGAACAAAAAATACATTTTGTGGGAGTTTTACTTAAAGTGCAATTTATAGAGAACTGAATAGGTACTACAGACTTGATTATAAAAAATACTAAATTTATAAAAATGATATTAAGAGTCTGACGATTGATATATCTAATTGAAAAGACTTAATATCAAATTGATACAAAAAGTTTCAAACTGATACAAGTTGGTATCAATTTGATATTCTCGAAATATCATTTTAAAACTTTCAAAAATATCAATTTGATACTTGGTGTGTTAAAGGCAATTTGATACTGAATAGTTTCAATTGATTTAGTCATCTAAATTGTGTCATTTTGATGATAACTTTTTTTTGGATGTACTAAATTAATCCAAGCTAGTATCAAAACGATATTAAGAGTTTGACGATTGAAATATCTCATTTAAAAGACTGAATATCAAATTGATACAAAAAGTCTCAAACTGATACAAGTTGGTATCAATATGATATCCTCGAAATATCATTTTAAAAATTTTTAAATATGATACTTGGTGTATTTAAGAGAATTTGATACTCAATAGTTTCAATTGTTTAAGTCATCTAAATAGTGTCATTTTGATGATAACTTTTTTTTGGATGTATGAATAATCAAAATCAGTTTCGAAACTGCTTTATTCGGTTCAGTAGTGGTTATTTAGACAATGAACTGGAAGTTTTGTTGTAAAGCTAGGTATAGTTGAGTAAGATATTATTCTGTTCCAGACCTGTCTCCTAAGAAGTTCAAAAGTTGATCATAACTTTTTCAATCAACGGTATCGAAAACAGTTTAAAATATTACAACAATATCTAGCGAGATAAATTGTAATAAATAAAATTTTTTTATAAAATTAATTTGATGATTTATCTAGCTGGCTCACAAATCACTTAGTTCTCAACAAAGAAAACATTTATTCAGAGCTTAACTCTACCTTCGGACAGACAAACATACATACATATATTTCTATGAGATCATAAATCAAAGTACTTTCTACTACGGCTACACTTACTTCTTTGTGATGTCAGTTCTAATCCTGAGCTTAACATTTTATACATGGCACCCTCTTTTTGCGCTACTGCCATTGGCCAGGACCCGGTAGGAGCTTAGTGTCCTTTGCTTTTGGCTGCTGTTGCATTTCTATGCTTGGCTGGTGGCATCAACCGCGAATGCAATTAAATAGAATATATCGTCGAGGCCCTTGGGCCAGAAAAGGGGCTGGGGTTGTTGTGTGTGTGTGTTTCTGTGTTGGCAGGCCATCAGCATTTACCAGCTAAACTCAAATTCAGCCGACTGGCAATAACTCTGCCTGTGCGGATAGTTCTATGCCCTGTCCATGGCAACTTTTGGGCGCTTGTTAAGTAATTTTGTTAATAGGCAGCCCCAGCTAGAGCTGGCTCTAATAAATCTTTGTGGTAGCTGCCACAATTCGTTGCACATTTCATGCTCTCTTTGCTGTCGATGGCAGCCTTTTGGCTATTAAATGGAAACTAGTTCAACAAACAAACCAAAAACTCAATGAAGTTGTTGCAGCGCCGCTGCTTCTCGAGCATTGAACAACAATTTTTTTTTTTTATTGCCGCCCACACACAACAAATAAAATAGTTGCACGCATATGGAGTGGGTGCCAGCAGCAGCAGCAGCAGCAGGTCTCTAGGCCTGCCAAAGCCAACCATTTTTCAAATAACTTTGTAGACTTTCACCAATTTGTGGCTGTGTTACAATAGTAATAATAATATACACACTTCAAATACAATATGATTAAATTTCTTTCTCAAGTTTACGCAAAAATATAAAGCAACTTTTGTGCTTAATTGTTGGAGGCAATTGTTATCTTCTCAAGTTAAGAAATGTGGTTGAGATGTGTGAAAATATTTGTTAAAAGTTTGTAAATATGAAAAATGGAAATTCAATAATCTGAAAACTAAAGTTTGGGCTAAGTTAAATTTTTATTAAATCCGATTTATGTAGTTATTTTATTTAAACCAAAAATCTAAAAGCAACAACAGCTTGCAAAGCTTTGTACTGGGAAATGGTAGGTAAAAAAGGACCCGTCCTAGTGGCTCGACAACAACTGTGATACTTCCAGCTGACCCCAGTGAGACAAGACAAGCTTTAAATGGCATCCATTCAGGTTGTGACTAGTGTAGGAGAGTTAATTGCATCGTCGTTCTACCTTCCACCGGTCCTAACCTGCTCTACGGCAGACTTCGATAACCTAATTGTCAGCCTGGGGAGTAAGTTTTTCATTGGGGAAGACTTTAATGCGAAACACAGGTCCTGGGGATGTTATCGAGCAGATGCAAGGGGCTCAGATCAGCAAGAAGCCATAAACAACTCGTCTGCCCACAGGTCATTCAACCCACTACCCGTATGCCCAACGAAACACTCCCAGTGCCATTGAATTTTGAATATTCAATGGACTAAGAGCTAAGAACCTCACAATAAAGACCCACTATACTCTGAATTCAGATCACCTTTCATTAGTGGTTGAATTGGCAGGAACAATATAAGCCATAGTGCCCAGGGTCCTTTCAGAGGGTTTTGGATTTGGAAATCGCTCTGCCAGAGGACATCGAGGATGCAAATGCCTTATTTCTCAACAAGGTGCATGCAGTAGCGATTAATGCTCATGCTTGGACTAAATCGTATCCCTCGCCTTCCACCTGCCCTTGACACTCTGACTCCTCATCAAGAGAACACTCCGGAGACAATACGTTCATACTCGTGACTCTATAATTGATAGAGTCTATCGCAGAATGTCAAATCGTGTTAAAAAGCAGCTGATCAGACACAAATAGGTGGAAACTGATCGATTTCCAGAGAGCGTCACATTAGATGAGAGTACCAATAATGCTCTCTAATCTCCCCAAAATTTCCAATCCGAAGGTCTGAAGGCACTTGGACTAAATCTCCCAAGGATCGAGCTGAGGAGTTTGCGAAAAATTTGATAATGAGAATGAGATTTACGCCGTTAACAACCTCACCTGTATCCAGAATACGCAGATTGGAACCTATTCTTGACCCCCCTAGTCAGCTCGAACTGCCAGTTTCTCCGATCTTTTTTACGGAGGTGAAAGATAAAATTAAAAGAGCTTAAGCCCAAAAGGGTTCCTGGAGAAGATGGGATCGACAACAAGAGGCTGAAGGCACTCCCTTGTGTCTACTCTTCCAAATATTATTATACAACTCAGTGCACACTGGGCTGGATGGTCAAGTTTTTGGCATAAAGTCGACAGATGTAGCTACAGAGTTGAAAATTGGACGGTGTGATAACTATAGCCAAATTTACTGACATTGTTTGGTTGTAAGATGTGTTTCCCAAATCTGCTCAGTCTACGCCTCGCTAGAGCAAAGTTCTCTTCAATTTAGTATATGTTCAGAGGACACTTTACTCTCGTGACAATATCTGCATAGTTGGGTGTTTGTTATTCCCAACTTGTACATGTGGCTCCGCAGCCAACAGGATCCTAAGGGCATTCTTTCCTTGTTGGACTAACTTTTGGAATCTTTTCATTATTAATGCTTTTGTTTGACTCATCCCCCTGGTGTTTACCCAGGAGGTTGTTCTAAGTCATTGTCGAAGAAAGCCATTTTGAGTGCAATAACCTAAAAACGGAGATAGTTCTGTTGTACTTGGGTCATTTTTTATACATTGTTCTGTATAAAGCGTATAAAATTTTGTGATTTTTTTGTTAATATACTGCTTTTTGTGTCAGCGCTGATATTTTGAATTTTTTGAAATATGCAATCTGAAATCTTCTTTTTCTGAAATCTCTTTTACAAACACGAAAATTCACGGAGAATAGTCAAAAAGTGATAATAACAAGTTGAAGTGCACACTTTCAAGAAAACTTAAGCATAATTAAATTTTGGCTGAATGTGGGCGAAAGTTAGTTTCAACTCCACAGTGCACAGGTGTATTGGTTAGGTTTTCTTTGGCTAAGGACGTATCACAAAATAATTTAATGTTAAAAATTTAACAAACTGAACACAATTTCTTAATATTATTTACATAGTGCTTTTAATGAACTGTATTTTCCATATTTTGCACAAATAAATTATTCACCAGCAGCTGAGATCTTTTATAGCAAAGTTCAGATAAAATTTCCCGCTCTTTTAGGTAAAGAAACAAAGCGAAGATCGAACTTTGCAACCCTGGTAAAAGCTCACGAGTACACTTCGATAACTTTTGTTTTTTGAATTGTGGTATTTAAAGCATTCACTTTTAGAATACGTAGCTAATATCAGAGAATATTGTTATCAAAAATGCGAATTTGGCCATCCAGCCCAGGATGCAGTGTTGAGACTTGGATACATCCCGCGGGTCTGATAGAAGGCCCAGATAGTTATAACTCACAAGGCCCGGATTTGTCCTTCAGATATTGAATCGTACCGGCCACTCAGTATGCTTTCGTCGGTGTCGAAAATCTTTGAGAGTTAACTGCTGGCAGAATTCCTGCCTTGAAAGAGCTCAGCCAACGCATTCCGCCCTTTTAATTTCTGTTTAGAAGTTCGCACGGAACGCCACAACAGTTAAACAGGTTAACTAATTTTACCCTTAAGGGGCGCCATGCCAAAGAGGACGTCTTGGCGGTTCGATCGTGTGTGGCATGAAGGATTGCTGTGCAAGATAAAGAGTCTTCTCCCACCCCAGCTCTTTATCTGGTGCGCAGCTTTCTTACTGACAGGACGTTTTCTGTCGTTCTTGATGGAGCTGAATCGAGTACAAGAACTATAAGAACTATACAGAAGTTCCACAGGGGAGCGTCCTCGGCCCCATGCTTTACACACTTTCATCCATGGACATGCCCACTGAAGATACTATTCCAAGGAATGACCTACAGGACCTTTTCCTTGCCACCTTTGCTGATGGCACAGCTATTTTGGCCAGACATCCTTGTGTACATGTACCGATTTTGCAGAAGGGTAAGGTGCTGGTGGAATATTGGTATTAATCAAGCGATGTGTGCCAATGTCACCCACACTGCCCCTGGAGTTTTCATGAAAGATCAACTTCTAGCCCATCATCAAGGACACAGGTGCCTGGGAGTGTACCTTAATAGGCGCCTAAATCTTGGCTTCCACATAAACCAGCTCACAAGGTCGATGTATAGAACAGCTGCTCAATTGAGATGGCTGCTAAATAGCAGAAACAAATGTGACTGTGTCTCTCAGGTTCAAATTGAAGCGTGACTACTCGCTGGAGGATAGCGATTGGTTACAAGGTGAAGACCTGACGAGTCTAAACTGGATGCAAAGGATGGCTCGGCTGGACGAACGCTTACTGCGCGAGTGGCAGCGCAAATGGGATAATGTTGACGATCAAGGACGAGTGACCCACCAATTTCTCCCGGATGTAAGCTTCGTCTTCAGCACCGGTTTCTGGCTGACTGGCCACGGATCGCTGAATGCATTTTTGCATGCAAGACATCTCAGTGAAACACCTGGAGGACAGCACGTGCTATGTGTTTGCCCATTGTATGGAGATTTGCGAGACCTCGATGGACTTGGAGTTCGGCACGAGAATGGCGTATGGGTTGTGTTTGCAGTTGCGGAGACACAGGAGAGGATGAGGCTGCTAGCGGTGTTTACGGATGCTGTCTTGCTCGATCCCTTGCAGGTAAGAGGGCTGCCAGTCCCGTGCTAGGCCGAAACTGGCAAAATTCTCCTGGTGCTGCCCACCTTTTGGGTGCCTGTCGGGTCCAAAAGGGGAGAGCCCACCGAGCTTTTCGGTAACAAGGGTTGAGTAGTTTTTTCCAAGGCTACTCATTGAGTTCGGCCCCCTAGTGGGAGTATCGTGGTGGCTGTGGTTGACACCCAAATCGCGGGTAGAATCTCAGTTGAGGCACGACGTGGAGTTGCGTATCAACCGGGTGCTGTGATCCATAGATCAGCAGAGGTTTTAGATAAGCCTCGCCCTTCACCAAGGCGGATTGTGATGCCCGACAAGCAGACATTCAATTGGTACCTAGTAGACTTCAGTCTCATAGGGGCGCTAGTCTGGCGTCACAACTCTAGACTGACCGTACCGTATGCACATGTATGTGCATATTAGGGTATCGTTTTGTGTTTCTCTCTAACACACAGTGATTAGAGCCCTGCACGAGTGCACTCTAAACTAAAAATTATTCTCTGTCGTTCAAATGAATCGTGTGTTACAGTATCATTGCTCACACTGTCAAAGCTATCATTTTAATAAACAATCTAGTGTCTGATTGGGCTATGGCTGGAGAGAGAGATTTCCTTCCTTTTCCTTGCTAACACACTGACCAATAATTTTTTGCTATTCATGAAACTATTTCTGAATGTGACTGTTTTAGTGTAAAAATGTATATAATTGGCTCAAACACCACCTCCAGGAGGGCCAGGGCCAAGCTTCTCTCAATCTCTTGGCGTGTGTGCTTAAAATTTTTCGCACAAGAGAAAGGGACCTACACAGTTTAACGCCGAGTCCGAACGGCAACAGTAAGAGAATTTTTGTTTTTTCATGGCTAGTTACTTCACAGCTTGCGCCAGTAGCTGGTGAAGGTGACCGGGTGTGTAAAAGCTTTTTTCTAAAGAAAGAAAAAACTTTTTCTATTAGATGGTCCGAGGCGGGATCAAACCCATTATTAATCTTAGAACTTTTTAGCAGGCTCAAGGTCAATCAGTTATGAGTTTCATCATAACGTTTCTAAAACAAGACACGCACAACACCACAAAGGAGGCTATCAACCGTATAGCTATTTCATAAACTTCCAACATTGCAATCATCAGCAATCTTTTGCCCAACTTCAATGAATAAATAATAACTATTTTCTATTCCTAAATTCTACTTGTGTATTGTTGTTTTTCATGTCAAATTAACACCAACAATTAGCCACAACACAATTTAGTTTACCTTTAGAATAATCCTTGCTTTATTAACAAAATTACGGATGGAAAATTGTGAGATTAATAGATTTAGTTGCATAACCAATGTAATTAACACTTTAGTAATAAATTTTCCAAATTGAATTTTCAGCTTAACTTCTAAAACTAGAACATGGCCCAACAATGCTGTTTAACTGGCGCAATTAAACAACATTTCAATCTAAAACCGATTCAACATGATTACAAATGCATAACTATTTTCAACGATTTTCATTGTGCAACATTGCGTATGCGCAACAATTAACTAAACATTTATCTAGGCAATTTTTGTAATTTATTTCCTGGCTTTACCTTGCCACTTAAAAAAAAAAAACATATATAAATATTCACATAATTCTCATTTTAATGAAGTACAAATACCACAAAACTATGAAATCAGAGCATTTTAAATAAGTTGAAAACATGGTCGGCAGAGCTGGCAGAACTGTTGGCTAACTGACAGACCGCTTGATGGGAAGGGAGTCTAAGTGACCCAAATACCAGAAAGGCAAAAGTATTTCTAATGAGGCAAATTAAGCCAACGCCAAACAATTAAAACAAAAAGAAACAAAATGAGCGCGTAATTATTTTATAATTAAATTCCATTTAGCTGAGACTACACATGAATTTGCAGTCGTTGTTGTTGTTGCTGCTGCGGATGCTTGTGCATTGAAGTTGGCTAAAAAATTGTGTGTTCAACTTTTGTGCATTTTGTTTTCGGCCACAAAATAAAGCGCAACAGGTGTAAATTACGACAGCGGAAAATGCTTAGACAAACAGCTTAGCCAGGGCGAGGGGGGGAGGGTCCAAAAGAGCTTTGACAGTTGTAGGGGAAACAGGTGTAATCGTTGCAATCAACTCAATGGGTAAACATTTTTTTTTAGCCACTGCAAATTAGTGACTTCTTGTTAAGTGGGTCAAGAACGATTTGTCCAAAAAAAAACCAAAAACAAATATCAACGAGAGTTGAAAGATTTACCTAAATTATAAAAAAGTACCACAGATGAGAGCAACAATTATAAAGTTAGAATTGTTAACGAAACAAATGAAACTTGATTTACACTTTGTAATTTGTGGTTTGAAGAGTTTCGTGGAAGTTATTATAATTGCAGGCATTATTATCGAAAGAGTTGGCCAAAGTAATTTAAAAGAATAGAGGAAAGCTAACTTGGGCTCGACCGCAGTTTATATATCCTTGCAGCTTGAAAGCGCCACTACTTTGAGCATTTTCTTGCCAGTTTGTTATATGGCAGCTATTCGATATATTCATCCGATTTTGACCAAACTCCCCAAAATTGTGTGGAAACTGATAATATTCACAACTGGAAGGTATAAAGACGCTACCATTGAAAACAAAAAAGTTTTGCACACAAGAACTTCTTTTTCGACCGATAGTTCCTATGGCAGCTATATGCTATAGTCATCCGATTTGGATCAAACTTGGCAGAATTGTGTGGTAGCATAGAATATTGATCAGAAACAAATTTGGGAACGATAGCATTGAAAACAAAAAAGATTTTCCTACTAAGATTTCTTCTCAGACATATCATTTGTATGACAGCTATACTATATAGTTGGCCGATTTTCATACAACTTGGTGGAATTATGTTAAAGCACGATAAACTTAGAAATATGTTAGTTTGGGCACGTTTGCGTTGAAGACAAAAAAGTTTTTCTAACTAAAACTACTTTTTCGACCGATAGTTCCTATGACAGCTATATGCTATAGTCATCCGATTTCAATCAAACTTGGCAGCATTGTGTGGTAGCATATAATATTGATCAAAAACAAGTTTGGCTGCGATAGCATTGAAAACCAAAATGGTTTTTCTACCAAGACTTTTTTTCAGACCTTACTTTTGTATGGCAGCTATACTATATAGTTAGCCGATTTTCATAAAATTTGGTGGAACTATGTGGAAGCATTGAAAACTTAGAAATACGTTAGTTTGGCAGGTTTGCGTTCAAGACAAAAAAGTTTTTCTAACTAGAACTACTTTTCCGACCGATAGTTCCTATGGCAGCTATATGAAATGGTCAACCGATCCGGCCGATTCCGATAAATGTGCAGCGTATTTGTACCAAAAGGCTTCGTGCAAAGTTTGGTTAAGAAAGCTTTTAAACTGAAGGGAGGAGTTAGCATAGAAACAGACGGACGGACAGACGGCTATATCAACTCAGCTCGTCATGCTGATCAAGAATATATATACTTTGTGTGGTTGGAGATGCTTCCTTCTATGCGTTACAAACATCTGAACAATTTTAATATGCCCTCTACAAGGGTAGAAAACAGAGTTCCCCAGCGATAGCCCCTGGGGCACGAACATACTCGCCGATTTACTCCGAATGCTTGCCGAAGTCATGCATCACTGTGTGTTAGAGATAGACACAGTCACATTTTTATCGCTCTCTGCTTGTGGAACCCTGGTATAAAATACTCCAAGCACTGAGTCTTCAATTGTTTTTGTTAAGCACTGAGGCATAACCAAATAACACAATAAGCACTCGATACTAAATTAAACAAATTACCCACTAATAGCATCTTATTTCTTTGCTTCTAGCAAGAAGAACGTGAAAAAAGAACAATTGAATTAATTTTTCATAAAATTTCAAAACAAATCAGCTGCAGCTCAATATTTGTGCGGATTTGTATGTAAGTCCAAAATTTTTTCAACTCCAAACCGGTTGCTTCTACGGAGACTTGATCCCACGATCTCACAGATCTGCAAGTGGCAGTAGACAAACGGAGAAGATACTTTTCCAAACTGCTGGAAGGCGAAGACGAACACAATGCTGCCTTTAGAGAAGTAGACAACATAGAGGTTGACCCACCGGACCATCACCAAGTCTATTTAGCCATAAAAAGGCTTAAGCTGGCGCTGATGAGCTGCCCGCTGAATAGCTCAAGGCTGGAGGCGAGAAATTGGTAAGGAAAATGCATGGTCCTACGAAAGTATGTCCGACGATTGGAATCTAAGTGTACTTTGCCCAATTTTTAAAAAAGCAGACCCTACAGTTTGCGCCAACTACCGTGGGATTAGTATCCTTCCCTTTGCATATAAGGTTCTGTCGTGTATTATTTTGTAAACGTCTAAAGCCGCTTATTAGCACAGTGATTGGACCTTATCAGTGTGGCTACTGGTAAATCCACCACAGACCAGATATGCACAGTGCGGCAAATCCTGGAGAAGAGCCGTGAGACAAAGATAGACACCTTACATCTTTTTGTTAATTATAAAGCCGCCTTCGACACGCCGATAAGGTCAAGTTTCTTTGAAGCAAGGCAGTACAATTTTGGTAAAGGTTCGGTCCGGAGGTTCGAACCCGTGGTAAAGTGTAAGGTTCGATTCACGGACCGGTTCCTATACTAATCGAACACAAGGTTTTGGTTGGAGTCTGGGTTCATAGATTGTTAAATAGTTGATCGATTTTTGCCTCAACATTCGTTCCAAATTTAGACATATATTTGATCAGAATAACGCGTCCAGATTTCCAAGCTATGTATATGACTCGTCAAGTCGACTGGACCACATTCCTTATTGTTAATATTCATAGGTGTTCTAACAAGTCTTTCAAAAGTGCCTGGTCTTTGAATTTTGGAAGCCTCACCTTCTACGTACATACCCAACTAGCATTTTATGAAATTTATGATACAATTTGAGTCTTTTTTGAGTCCTCTGTCTGATTCAAATTGTCATAAATAATACTTTTGTCGGGAGAATATGGTTCCCAAGCAGAGAATCTTCTTAAAACAGTTGTTTATGTTTATAGCCCGTTTTTCTCATCAGTTTTGACTCAATTTTAAGTCACATTTTCAATCATTTGCGAGTTTATTTCTTATGGTATTTCAATTTCGCTTTCTCCTTTTCCGACTATATCTCAATATGGATTGGATTTCTAAAAAGCATTTTTAATTATCAACTCAAGCGATTTTGTACTATTTTTCTGTTCTAAAGAATTGTTTTTACGTTCATAATATTGAGAAAACTAGAAAAGATCTTACGAAATTGACTTAAATGATTGTTTGAACCGAATCCTTTTATATGGTTCAGTTCGGCGGCTCAAATATTTGGAGGGTTCGGTTCATGGCCCGGTTCGAGGAACCCGGAAACCCCGACCCGAAGCGGAGCTTTGGGTTTCGATTCAGGACCGTTTTGCAGCCTTGCTTTGAAGCCCTGTCTACCTTTGGTATACCAGCAAAGTACGTACGACTTTGCATGATGACGCAAAGCTGCGTCAAAATAGGAAGGAACCACTCCGAACCATTTGATACCAAAAGAGTATTTAGGCAGGGCGATACCTTATCGGATGACTTCTTTAATCTGCTGATGGAGCATATACTGAGCCAAAGCCCAAATGCCAACAGATCGGGCACCATCTTGCGTAAAGATTTAATGCTATTCGCATATGTCGATGAAATTAATATTATCGGCACAAACGAACGGGCGGTAAGCAGGGCTTTTTCAGAGATAGAGAAGCAGTCTAAGCTGATGGGCTTAACGGTAAACGAGGACAAGACGAAGTACCTAGTATCCACTGACAAGAAGTCTACGCGTCTTGGAAAATTTGTTAGATCGAGAGAGTACAACTTTGAGGTTGTAGAGGACTTTGTCTACCTAGGAACGATGATAACCAGCGACAACATCAGCCTATAAATCTGAAGAAGAATCACTCTGGCAAACCAATGCAACTTCGTGCTCAGTAGGGAGTTCCAGAGTAGAGCCCTCTATCGAAATACGAAAATCGCGCTACACAAGTCGCTTATTATCACAGTTCTGCAATACGGCGCAGAAGCATAGACATTAACAGCAGCGAATGAGGCGGCGATTGGCGTTTTCTAACGAAAGATTCTTCGGAGGACGTTTAAAAGATGGTGATGAATGAAAGAACCGCGAATTGTATGAGCTCTATGGGGACACTAGCCAAGCGTAAGAAACAACCGCGGCTGCGCTGAATAGGACATAACCGTATGGATGAACAAGCTCCAGCAAGAATGGTGTAAAATTGGATGAAGAAAGACATTAGGAAGAACAGGCACGAGGGAAGGACAGAAACTGAGATGGCAAGACCAGATGCGGAAAGACATTGTCAAGCTTGGTGTGAACAACTGGAAGCAGCTCGCACAATACAGACGCGGCGGCCGAGACCGTTAAGCGGTTGTGATTTCAATATATCGGGCCATAGAAGAAGATTCCTTGGGTCACGCCGCATATCAAACAACGAGAAGGCATGCCCAGAAGTGAGAGGTATTTGCCATGTTCCGGTTTTCACTAAAGTGAATTCGACTTTTTAACCTGTTCTCTTGTCTATTAAAGAATCAAGGAAATCCGTATTAAGCCTTTAGTTTCTACTTACTCGACGGATTCAAATTTTTACGTTTTTAACAATTATACAAATTGGAATTCGACAATTTTTGTCGTAAGTGAAAACCGGAACAGTCCTGATACAAATTTTTTTTTATTTATTTTGTGTCAAATTGACACACCAGGGACTCATGTGAAATTTTTTCCTTAGGTGCGAATGTGAATTCGAATTCGACAATTTTTATCAAAAGTGAAAACCGGATAAAATTTTTTTGTATTTTTTAATGTGTCAAATTGACACACCAGAGACTCGTATAGCTTTAGTTTAGTTACTTAAATCGGCTTGTGTAAACATTTGCCATCTTTGTATGTATCCTAATACCAAGCCAAAAAGCTTAGTTAGTTGCCAATGCAATGAATTTCCATGCTCTTCTAACTGTTTCCTTTTCGCGCGCGATTACATTTCGTGTGCCAAAAAAGAAAAAACATTTTTCGCTGACAACAATTCGTTTGGCTTGGCTAACTAACGCCAAGCGACCAACCAACCAACCATCCTCTCATATTTCATTTCATTGTGCGCGATTTCTCTTTATAAAAGGATGCACCAGGCGACGGCGACTGTAATCCCGACTACCACTGACTGCTGACTGCTTAATATTTCAGTTATGGCCACTGTTCAGTGAATCTTTTATTACATAACTTGGATTAGATTTTAGTCCTGGGAATGGAGGTTAAACTGTGCGCCTATTGTTGTTGCCGCTCACGTTTCGTTTTTCCATTTGGTTTGTTTGCGTAATTTAGTTATGCAGTAAGCACTAACTGGAGGTAGTCTCCCTGTCTTTATATAAGAGAGAACATATTGATATATAACATCAATCAGCGTATTGGTTTTTGGTTTCAATGTGTGAATCGCAATTAGCTGGCTCCCTTTTGCCACTTGCAATTGAATTTTTATGCACGCTGGCAATTAGTTAATTAAAGCTTTGTGCAAATGTTCAGGAGAAAAAAACAAGTGTGTACTTCAATGGAAGATAGATGGAAATAAGCTGATTCGCATATGAAAGAAATAGAAAGAAGTACTCTTAATGTAAAGCAAAGTGAATTTAATTAAAATATCAATCAGTTAGGGACGGGGAAAGGGAAGGAAAATGCATTCCCGTCCTGTCCCGATCCCGACCATCATCCTACTTGAGCGTTAAATCTTCCAGCTCCAGTTCTTCGATAGCAGTTATAGACTGCAAAGGCGGAGTTAGAAAATGAGCATAGAAATGATGAGAGTAAACCAAAATGCCTACTGCTGCTCCAAAAAGGTTTTCCCAGGCACTTGCTTTGCTTACTTTCGCGCCAATCGTCAATCAGATGCTTGGTCACACAGTACTGATTTAGATTTGCTTTCACGAAATCAAAGTCAAATCTAAATCACTTTCAGGAATACCACTATTATTTTTGTCAGGAACAATATTGGTCGACAATATCGGCAAGTGTCATGTAGCCTTCAGCGACCTAATATTAACAAACAAAATTGTATTACAATACCTGACAAGTTTCACTGCCATTACTTAGTTTTATGAAAAACTTGTGGTATAGCAACATTTAGCTTCAAGATGTTAGCTGTTGCTCAGTGGAAATAGCCTATTAGGCTGCCACATGCTAAATCGTTTTCGATAACTTCGATAACTTTTACTCCGTATAAAAGTATTTTATCGTTGTCCTTCTACGGTCACACTAGTATAAAAAAGCACATTTCCGGTTCCGGTACAGCGTGAAGCATTACTTAAAATACAGAATTCAACAAGATAAATACAATTATCTAAAATATGGCTTATCAACTATACCGCAACACCACTATCGGTAATACACTGCAGGACAGTCTCGACGAACTTTTACAGGTGAGCGCAAAATAAACAAAAAGTAGCCGCTGCAATGCCGTGCAGTGGAGTCGCACCTTGGTTGAAATATGCATTAAAATGTGTTCATTTTACAGAATGGTCGAATTACGCCTGCCTTGGCCTTTAAGGTGATGAAGCAGTTCGACGAGAGCATTAACAATGCTCTCAATCAACGTGTCAAGGCTCGTGTCACCTTCAAGGCTGGTAGATTGAATACCTATCGTTTCTGTGACCATGTCTGGACTCTTGTACTCGACGATGTGGAATTCCGTGAAGCGCACGAAGTGGTTAAGGTCGACAAGGTGAAGATAGTGGCCTGCGATGCCAAACGCGGAGAGTCCTAACCACTGACAACTGTCCCCCTTACAATTACAAACAAGCATTCTATATATTCAATAAGTTTACCTTGTGATGTAAAGCAGATGTTTTGAAAGAAAGAAAAAGTACACTGTTAATTCATAAAGAACTTAAAAAGAAATTTATGCATATTAAATTTTAATGTTTTTTTTCTGTTCCATACGGAAGGGGCTGTTGATTCGCACACGACTCACAGGTGGTTCAGAATCGTTTTGTCTTGTAAGTCCCACCAAATACAGAGCAAGGACCTGGCCAACGTGAATATTCGGCTTTGGAGTCGATTTTGGCGAATGGCCGGGAGGGCCGCTCTAAGAAGCTTAAACTTAGTATACACCTGAACAAAGGAATTGCCAAAACAAAAATACTAAAAGTGACTATTCTTTTGTTTTGTTACAGTGTGACCAGATCGTAAGATGTACATAAATGCATATAATAGTAGTGTTCCTGAAAGCGTTTTAGGATTGGTTTAGATTTCGACGAACAGCTGTTCACAGCTGCTGCATACAAAACGTCCAGTGTGCCCAGGAAAGATTTACATTTGACTTCGTTTTAGTGTGACCGTTCTCTGGTTTGTTTACTTTCTGGTCTGACTTCAATATGGCGAGCGAGGTAAGTTATCAGGATGTTTTAAAGTGTTAATAATGAAATAATTATTTATTTAATGTAATTTAGAATACAAACGAGACTCTTTTGAAGAGAAGAAGGACCAGCGGCCTAGAGTGGACAGAGTCAAAAGTGCTTGGAATCGCAAAAGCGGTAAGTTTTTCGGCATTCACCGGCTCGGTGAGGGAGTAGAAGAAACGAAAGATGCTTGAAATGACATTTCCAGCGTATGTACAGCCAAAATACTCATCTCCGAATTGAATGGACTTGGAGTCGAAATAACCAAGAACATAATACTCTCCGGCGTCAACTTTGTGGAGCTGCACGACAACAAGCTGGTCATAGAGGAAGTCATTTGAGACACCCTTGCGAGCAACAGGGCCGAGGCATCTCTAGAGCACGCACGTGCTCTTAATCCGAAGGAAAATATATCGTCGACGTTCAAACGCTCAAGAAGAAAGCCAAATACTTATTTGGCCAGTTCAATGTAATGTTCGTGAATGGCCAGAACAATGAGGAATTGCAGCGCATAGATGGAATATGTCGTGATTTGGGCATAAAGTTCTTCGCCAGCGATGTCTGGGGCATGTTTGGTTTCTATTTGGCTGATTTTGCAGACCCATCGATATGTGGAGTGAGTATGGTTGCCAATCGATGATTTCGCCTACTGAAACCACCTTCTGTCCGCTTTCAGGGATGTCATCAAGTATAAGATAATCTCAAAACCCAAGGAGAGAGTTAAATACGAAACGGTATCCACGCCCATGCAACGTGAAGTGCAGTATCGAGACTATTTGGCATGACTGAACTTTAAAGTGACTGCGCAAGTTGAAACGCAATGGTCCAGGCATAGTTCTGCCTCGGATTCCATAGCAATTTCGTTCTTCCCATCAACGCGATCCCAGCTACAAAACCAGTAAGTCGGACTGTAATGATCTACTGTTCACATCGGCTCTTAGTAACAAGGCATAGTACGTACTCTTTGCCCAGATATTGCCAATCGTGGCTGTTGTGGCCCAGATAGTAATCAAAATAGTGACTAAATTGCAGGCACCACATCGCAACCTGTTCATCTTCGAACCCGACACTTGTGTGGACCATGTGCAGGCGATTGGAGTCAATTAATATTCAAAGTTTCACTTCTCCTTCATTTCCAAAAGACACCAATTCCCAATTTTGTCCAGATGTTTGTAACGCATAGAAGGAAGCATCGCCGACCACACAAAGTATATATATTCTTGATCAGCAAGACGAGCTGAGATGATATAGCCATGTCCGTCTGTCAGTCCGTCTGTTTCTATGCTATCTCTTCCGTCAGTTTTGAACCTTTCTTAACCAAACTTTCCACGAAGCCTTTTGGTACAAATACGCTGCACATTTGTCGGAATTGGCAGGATCGGATGACTATATCACATAGCTGCCATAGGAACTATCGGTCAAAAAAGTAGTTTTAGTGAAAAAAACTTTTTGTCTTCAACGAAAACTTGCTCAAATCTCGTATTTCTAAGTTTTCCGTGCTTTCACATAATTCTACCAAGTTTTATGAAAATCGGACAACTATATGTTATAGCTGCCATACAAAATATAGTTGTGAAAAAAAGTCTTAGTAGGAAAAACTTTTTTGTTTTCAATTCTATCGCTGCCAAACTTGTTTTTGATCAATATTATATGCTACAACACAATGCTGCCTAGTTTTATTGAAATCGGATGACTATATCATATAGCTGCCATAGGAACTATCTGTCGAAAAAGTAGTTTTAGTGAGAAAAACTTTTTTGTCCTTGACGCAAACGTGCCCAAATCTCGTATTTCTACATTTTCCGTACTTTTACATAATTCTACCAACTTTTATGAAAATCGGCCAACTATATAGTATAGCTGCCATACAAAAGTTAGGTCTGAAAAAAAGTCTTATTAGGAAAACCATTTTTGTTCTCAATGCTATCGCTGCCAAACTTGTTTTTGATCAATATTATATGCTACCACACAATGCTGCCAAGTTTTATTGAAATCGGATGACTATGGCATATAGCTGCCATAGGAACTATCGGTCGAAAAAGTAGTTTTAGTGAGAAAAACTTTTTTGTCTTTAACGCTAACGTGCCCAAATCTCGTATTTCTAAGTTTTACGTGCTTTCACATAATTCTACCAAGTTTTATGAAAATCGGACAACTATATATAATAGCTGCCATACAAAAGATATGTCTAAAAAAAAGTCTTAGTATGGAAAACGTTTCTGTTTTCAATGCTATTGCTCCCAAACTTGTTACTGATCAATTCTATTTGCTACCTCACAATTCTGCCAAGTTTGATCCAAATCGGATGACCATAGCATATAGCTGCCATAGGAACTATCGGTCGAAAAAGAAGTTCTAGTGAGAAAAACTTTTTTGTTTTCAATGGTAGCGTCTTTATACCTTCCAGTTGTGAATATTATCAGTTTATACACAACTCTGAGGAGTTTGGTCAAAATCGGATGAATATATCGTATAGCTGCCATATAACACACTGTCAAGCAAATGCTCAAAGTAGTGACGCTATCAAGCTGCAAGGGTATATAAACTTCGGTCGAGCCGAAGTTAGCTTTTCTCCATTTTTTTTATATACGGATAGAAAAACTTTGCTTGGACTTGATACTCGCACTTAGGGGATTTAGGGGATGTTGGACAAGTAGTCCTTGATGGAGGCAGGGTCGAGACGCTTGAATCCGTTTTGTCATCCTCATTGACCGTTAAAATGTCAGTGTGAACATCTTCCAGCTCCAGATCTTCGCTATAACTGCAAAGGCGGAGCTAGGAAATGAGCTTAGAAATGATGGGAGTAATCCCCAATGCCTACCGCTTCTCCAAAAAGGTTTTGCCATTGACAGCATTATAGCCATAGAACTTTTTGCTTTGTTTACTTTTGTGCCAATTGTCAATCAGATGTTCGTTCACACTAACAGCTGTTCCCGAGTCTAAAAAGGGTCATTCCGTGAACTAATTTGGATTTGCTTTCACTTAATCTATATCGCTTTCAGGAATACCATTCATGTTAATCCACACAATTCGCTAGAAAATGAGTTAACTTTCCAATATTTACAAAATCAAACCTGGTCACACTTAAAGTTGTTTATCTGAAAATTTCCCAGCAACCCCTTTTCGAATTCCCTTTGGATTTCCTTTCTTTTGTTTTATTTTTAAGCCTCTTAACCCAATTTAAAGCTTCATTTAACCCCAAACTGAATTATGTTAAGCTGGGTGAACCCTGTTTAAGTCACTTCCACTGACTTGCTGAATGATTAATATGTTCGATTTTCTTTTTTCATTCATCCATTTGCGCTCTTCTAATGCGCCTAATTGAAATTGCAATTAGCTCCGAAAAAAAAAACACATCTTTGGCTCTTCCGCCCCGCTCTCTAATTAACACGCATTTTAATTATTAATTGCAGCACTTAATTTATAGGCTACACAACCCTTCTCTTACCAAACCCGCCCGCCTCCCTCCCCCACTCCTCCACACCCACTCCATTGAGGCAGACTGTTGGCACGGCACAAATTGCAATTTGTTTCAAGTGTCCTTTTCTTAGTGCCAGGACCAAGTTTCTTATGCTTTTGTGTCTACCGAGAATATACTAAGAGAGCGCGTGGGAGGGCGTGGAAACTATCTGCTAACTGTGATTTCTGTGACTCACAAAAAAAAAACGAAGTTGCAATTTGTCTTTTTACCTGTATTTTGTTGAAATATATAAATTGAATTACAAAGTTGGGCCATATGAACATTTGTAACATTTTTGGGTTTTTAATTAAATGTATGCTGGTCCAGCATAACGTTTGTTTGATAAGAAACCGAAAATTCATTTCATACCATGATTACCAGAATCCAAAACTGAAATGAATTAAAATAATGCAAATGAGCCACACGGAATAAACCAAAAAGTAGAAGAAAATGTTTCCCCATTTCTTTTTCTATTTTTTTTCTGTTCACGTTGATGATGATGGTCAATGGCCACAAGCCATGATGCCCCAGTGTTGATATTGTCTGGATGGATTGTTGAATGGCTGAAAACGGCAGCTGTTTGGGGAGCGTGACTTTGCAATGAACTGGGCGACAAAAAAAAAAAAAAGTGAGTGCTACTGAGTTTCTTTTAATGAGATGAATAAACCAGCTGGAAAGCATAAATCAGCAAAAGCAAAGTTTAGCTAGCTAAATGGGCAGAAGGTGGGGGTGATAAGAAATTTTGGGTTAAGCAAGTGAAGCATAAAATGACTTGAAAATCCAAGGTGTTAATTGCAAGTGGAAGAATTTCTTAAAATTCAGATTAATTTTACTTAATGAAATATTAATAAGCTAATTACATTTTAAAGTCTGATAAGATGAGTTTAGTTCAAGCATAGAATTTGAAATAAATCTACAATTTTTGCACAGTCTGTGAACTACAAGTACAACAGAATGTTCTGAGTGAGATTGTACTAAAAGATGAAATCGTAGAATTGGATAGTTCTGTAGTTTCATTAGGCAGACTAACTAATCTATTGTTTAGTTTCAAGTTCAACAATTCATCATTTAAAAGTAAGTCGACCAATAGTTCATATGAAAGGGTGTGGATCCTGACTCAAAACAATCCCGACCGGGTTCAAACTCAAATTTGAAAAATTTAAAAACTAATGTAAGAAAGGTGGATGGTAAGGAGGGAACATGGGGTGAGGCACGACTGAACACACCACTACCCCACCCTATCCCATCCCATACCCTACCCACACCTACCCCTTTTTTCAATACTATGGCTTAATTTTTTTACTATTTCAAATCTGGGACATGAACTTAGCACCTTGAAGACTGAACACGCAGTCGACGGCATCTTAGCTCACACGTCTATCAAGCACATGGGTCATTTTTTTTTGAAACCGAACTGTTTTAAAATTCACCATTTTTATTTTAAGTAAACAAAAATCCGAAATTAGATCTCGACACTCCCACCAAAAGGTGATTTTCGGTTTTGCAAAAAAATTGTTTGTTAATTTTATAAACAATTTCAAATACGAAAAATTGGAAAAAAAGGGTTTTTTAAAAACTGGATTTCTTAGGATTGGCTTGTCGGACAGGTCTCGTGTTGATATTGCTGAATAGTATTTTACTGTACCTATCAAAATCCAAATTTAACAACTTTTTTAATTGTTTAATAATATTAAGTAATTGTTGCTCAAGTTTATATATAATTTTTTCTCAGTGATAAGCACCGTGATATTGGTTCTAAGAATATACGTTTCATTGCCCTAAACATAACTTAAATTACGGTGCCTTCAAAAAGATGGAGACGTTTATAGTTTAAAAGATATTAATTTTTGAAGTTATAAACTAATAAAAATATGCCCTTAAATAAATCTTTGCCACGCAGTCAGTTTCAAAACTATGTGTTTGAAACTCAATTAAGCTTTATGTTTATCAAGCTTTTCAAAAATGTCAACTTCAGGCAGATCGAACGTCTATATCATATACATAACTGCCATACGAACGCCATGATTTATTCAAATTTGTTGTGGATTACGGTGACCATAGTTTGCAAGCTAAATTATACCACAACCAAATTCAGAATTCGTATGGCAGCTATATATCCATTCTATAGCAGCTATATATCTAAGGTATGCGAAATAAGTCACCTTATAAATCGTATGATCTGCTGTCAGAGCTTTGCTAATCATTTTTTCAATTTCTTTTTTTTTGCTTAGTTTCCTGTAAGACAATTTCCATGCTTACAATAACAATGTTAAGCACAAGACTCTATGAAAATAATTGAGCTTACATTATCAGTTTTTGTCTTCGTACACGTGCATACAGGCGTAAATTTTTAAGGAGATTTTTCGGCATAAGTTTTAGCAAATAAAAAAGTGATGTTTGATTCATAATCGGTAGATTTGTATCTAAAATTAACTTCAATTTTGCAGGAATGTTTCAAAGCCAATACCTCTCTAATGAAGAGCAAGCTAAAATATCGCCATATCGCGAAATGGGGATGCCTCTACAGGAATTTGCTTCCGAAATGCCGAGAAGATATTTTAAAATTCAAAAGTATTTGAAAGATTCCGAAAATCACAGAAAAAGAAGTCGTTTTGGACGCCCGCCATTGCTGAAAAAACGTGATAAAAGAAGAATAAAAAGAAAAGAATTCAAGAAAACCTAAGTGCATGCCATATTTCCCACGAACTAGCTCTCCCAGTATCGAAGCGTCTTGTGCAGCAAATTTTACGTGACGATCAATTCGATTCATATGAAAGAAGGACCGTCAAAATGTCAATTACTTCCTAGGCACAAAGTTGCCCGTATGCACTTTGCTGAGATGCATAAGTTTTAGGACTTAGAGTGGCAAAGTATTATCTTTAGTGATGAAAAAAGTTTAATTTAGATGGCCAAGATAGGTATCAATAATATTATCGGGATATACGGACGCCAAAATAAGTAAGAGTGTCACGCAATTTTCAATGTAGGTTCGCTAATGGTGTGACCTGCATTTGGCTTTGCTGGAAAGAGTTGAATATGATTTGTAGCACCATAAAAAGAACTCTGAAAGGTATGCCGAACTATTTGACGAAGTTTTTGTAATTATGGACAAGAATATTTTAGAGATTCTTGGACATTCCAACAGGACAATGCTGCGTACCACGTTTCAAAACGCACTAAACTATTTTCTTAAGAAAAACAAATAGCGGGTTTGATGTGACCCGCAAAAGGTCCAGATCTTAATTCCAATGAAAAATTTTGAGAGATAATTTCCAACAAAGTCTACATGCATGGGAGGCAAGTTAACAAGGTAAAAGAACTTATAAAGTGTATTATCGTAGATTGGGCTATATTGGGATGCATCAATTCTTCGAAACTTGGTTAATTCAATGCTAGGACGTGTATTGAAGGTTATTAACAGTAATGGAGGACATTTTTAGGTATACTAAAAAAATAACGGTGACTAAACCTTATTAATATCGTAATATTCTGAAATTATCAGTTCACTTATTTCGTTCTGAAAAATATAAATTTAATTTTTTTAAAAAGTATTATGATTTCATTAAATCTTTTAAGAATTGAAATTGAATTGTTACTTCGTTAAGTTGAAAGAAAAAACAAAAATATTTGAATATATTTCCAGCTTTAGTATATACACTGCCCGACAACCGATTAGCACACTCTCTAACCTATCAGTTTAGAGGCAAATAACTCAGAACTCTGAATATGTTTTAATGCGCATTATTTTTTTCTTTTATTCTTCATCATTTTTACTCATTCTGAGAATAACTGTGAGTTCTAAAAGTGTACCGTTATTTTGTTTTGCTATTTTCTTTGAAGTGCGACAAAAATGTATGCAAATTTTTTGCGACAGTCGATTAGCACATTTTTGCTTTAGTGTCAATTTTTGCGTGTAAGTTTTATTAAGTAAGTATTATTTGTTTATTGTGACCAATTATCAATTTAAAAAATAATAATGGGAAAAGCAAAATCGTTGAATGAGTCTGAAAAAGCCAAAATAATGGCTTACAGGGAGTGCGGTCACTCGTTATTACCTCATATTTCAGCAATGAGGATACCTATGGGAAAAACATGAAATTTCGGCCCTCATCAGTAATATCAGCAGCTGACAAGCGAATTATATTAAGGCACGGATCTAATTCTCGCGACTCAGCCGCCAAAATAAGAGAAAAAACTGGTGTTAAAGCATGCGTTCGGACTGTACAAAGAGTAATATCGAATGCTGAACATATAAAGCGTCTGATATTACAAAAACAAAAAACACCACTAAACCAACTTCGAAAGATGCAACGGCTCGATTTCTGTCGATCGAATATGTCCTGGACCAAGGAGTGGGAGCGTGTAGTCTTTTCAGACGAAAAAAAGTTCAATTTGGAGGGTCCTGATGGATATGCCTACTACTTTCATGATCTCAGAAAGGAAGAGCATACTTTAGATCGATTGCACAGCCGTGCCGGTGGTGTCATGGTGTGGGGAGCTATTACTTACTATGGCACCATAGAACTGCAATTTCTAACAAGCCGTATGAATGCCATTGCGTACAATGGTGTACTGAAAACGGCTTTCCCTGCAATCAAGGATATTTTTGGATTCTTAGAATGGAAGTTCCAGCAGGATAACGCACCTATCCACACAGCCAGGATCGTAAAGTCCTGGATTGTGGGTCAAAAGGTGGAATTGCTAACTTGGCCGCCATACTCGCCCGATCTGAACATTATAGAAAATGTTTGGGGATGGTTAGCACGCAAGGTGTACGAGTCAGGCAGGCAATATTCAACTGAAGCTTAACTCATTGAAGGAATAAAAGAGTCCTGGGAGGCAATTTCACTCAATTACATTAAAAAATTATATGACTCCTTACCCAAGCGGATGTACGAAGTATTACTTAAACGTGGAGGCTCAACACATTATAAATTATTTTACAAATATAATCGAAAATATTGAAATTAATGTTAAAAAATAATTTAAATGAAATTTGAATCCATTTTCTTTTGTTATTTAAAGTTTTCAAGCGACTGTGCTAATCAAATGTCGCAAAAATAAAAGTTAATTTTTTATGTTAAGTTTGTTTAAATTCATTGAAAATGTTATTAATAAAGCTAATAAACTATCATTCATTTATTCTCGTGTATAATTTTATATTCTTTTAATGGCAAAAAAAAAATTATCTTAAAAGCTTTATCCGTTTTCCTGGTATTAAGCTCCTAAGACTCGGACCATAGAGTGTGCTAATCGGTTGTCGGGCAGTGTACAAGGATTATATGATTGTAAGGTGACTTATTTCGCATACCTTATATATCTATTTTGAGTCTTTTATTTTGAGAACTATTCGTACTTGGATCAAGTATCATAGTGAAACTCTTGAATCAAGAATATCGGGATTTAAAATTCATACTTGGATCAAGAACTTCGCTCTTGGATTAATATTTTTCATTCTTACCGTACTTCTGAGATCGAACATCTTGATCCAAGTATAAAATTCTCTAATTTTTTCTATGTGTAGCAAGTTACTCGCCAGTTTATTTGGTAACTGGCGACCTGCTTATTGATGACATCTCCAAACATTGGAACAGCAATGGTTGCTCTGAAGTACAATTCGGCTCCGGGTAATACGTCTTAGGATTTTATCCTGGACTACTCAAATTTTGCTCAGATGAGTTTTCGCCGCGATACCATTGATCTGTAAACCATACCGTCAGAATGGCTCCAAAGGATTTTTAAGATATTGACGTCAATAGTATTAAATTGAATCGGACAATGTTGCAACCAACTTCATTTTGAAGCCTCATCATTAGGTTGCCTTCACACTGTTTGTTACATTAGGGCGCGCGCACACATGCGGCTGAAAGATGAACTTCCTGCAGAACTTAAGGCTCATCTTGACAATTAACCACGTTCCGTGCATGCTAGTGTGCACAACAAGCACTGGTTTGATCTTTAAAATTCAGTTGAAAGTTCAGATTTACGTATTCAATCCAGCATGTTTGCTTATTTCGGCTTGCTGACGTACTTAAATATCCTGGTCAGCCGTCAGTTCATCTTTCAGCCGCGTTTCATCTTCTTCAATGAATTGGACAAGCTATTCACATTTAAAACAACAAAAAACAGGACTACTAGACTATCGTGTCTCATGTATCAAACAGTGTGAAGGCTGCCTAAGGCTTTCATTTTTAGTATGTGTCGTTCGGTGAAGTGTAAACAACATAGTTTTTGTGTGCTCTGAATATGTAAACTTTTGATCAAACAAAACACAATTTTCGGGAAAGTTTACTTTTCGACAAAAATGAAAAGGGATTTTTGTGACTGGTGATGAAAAATGGGTTCATTACGATAACCACAAGCATCATCATACGCCAAAATCGAGAACACAGCCGAATATTTAAGGTGTCAAGGTAAATATACTAACTATGCGTCAACCAAGAGGATAGTCTGTTTGTTTTAAAAGAAAAATAAGTGTAAAAATGTTTTTTCCGACAAAAGCCCAAGTTTTTGTTTAATTGAGGGAGCGAGCGTCAATTGCAAAGTGTGGGATGTTGCCCTTGGGTTAAACATCTTGATAGCTAACGATAAGGCTGCCTTCACACTGATATCGTTTACATTATACATGATAATCTAGCAGGCTGCTTTTTGTCATGATTCTACTATGAGTTTAACATTTAAGACATAACAACAAGCAAAATTACTAGATGATCATGTCTCATGTACATCATGATGTAAATATAGCAGGTAACGCACTGCGCAGCTTCGATATTCTCAGTCGGCCTTGGATCGAGGACTCAAAGTTGTAATCTGGTGTATCGAATCGACGTGCTCGCCTTCGATTTTCCGATGTGTGGCGAAACTTTCTATCGAAAGCTGTCAAGAAATGTAAGTAACAAACCCGATCCAATCTCAAAAAATAGTATGAGAAGTTAAGAAGAACGATGCAATAAATAAACGACAGAGTCAGAGGTGGATTGGATTAATTTTGTTTGGGAAATTTTGAGGATAAAGACATGCTTAGCACATGCTTGATATTTGGGTGAAGGAAATTCACTTTACTAAGCGTTTTAATATCTTCATTTCATTGCTCAAACTTCACCAAGACGATACTGTTTTTGAAACGAATCATAACAGGCGATGAAAAATGGGTTGTTTGCAATAATTTTGAGCCAAAACGATCATGGAGCAAGAGAGATAAAGCGGCTAAGACTACATCAAAGGCCGAGTAATGCTGTCTGGAATTGTTTTGATGTCGTTTACTTTAAGCTGCTGCCACGGTGTGATAGCATCATTTCGGATGTGTACTGTTGTCCGAGTTGATCCGAAAATTGGTGCAATCATCGGGGTGTCCTTTTCCATCATGACAACGTTCGACCGCGTTATATCTTTGGTCAATCGTTAAAAATGTTCAAAGTTGAATTCGGAAGTGTTGATCCACCATATAGACCCGACCTTACACGTTCAGATTTTCAATTCTTTCAATCACTTCAAATCTTTTTAAGTGGTAAAACATTCAAATTGTGATAGTCCAATTCGAAAGCGCTTGGTTTCGCATATGGCCGTTACGGACGAGAAGTTTTTGGCTGTTTTTCTAGAATTATGAAACCAAGAACTAAAGAACTATGTGCGTTTTGGTGATATTCTATTCTTCTTAGAACAATTGAATTCAAGTCCTAACTTGATATGCATCGTTATTTTTCATAGTTTTTCTCTATATATTCCATTTACTCAAAAATGAATCAGGTTAAACGAAATTTGATCAATTTCAACTCATATGAAATGTAACTAAATTAAAAAGCCTTTCACTGCCCCCCAAAATATGTCACAAAACCGTACAGCCACTTGCATTTCTGGTTGACAAAAATTCCAGCAGCAACTTTTGGCTGCAACTGGGGGAATGCACATTTTCTGTCGCATTTCCTGTTACAGTGTTGAGAGGCATAAAATAACACCATAAGGCTAAAGAGGAACAGAACACGTGCCAACAACACTCACACACACACATACACACACACACACACACATACAGAGCGCTTCTAATGTTGGCCATTTCCTGTTGCCCGTAAACTGTATAGGCCAGGCCCCGAAAAACTTCTCTAAAAATGCATAAAAGCAAGAAACGATAGTGAGAGCTAGAGGAAGAATTGTTGGTCAGGCTTTTTGCTTTTCTAGACAGCTTCTACAGCTCTCTCTCCATGCTGTGAATGGGCGCAGTGAGAAGTTACACAAAAATACAAAAAATAAAAAAACGTGCAAAGGAAATGAGGACAGAAACCAACTAACCAGCAACAACAGCAACAACAACAGCAGCGGCAGCAGCAGAAAAAAATATGTTAATAAAGTGGCAGAGCCAGAGATAAACGCTGGATGAATGACCTCTTGGGATGCTCCAAAACAGTTGGCCGGCTTAGAATTTTTGAGTTGCAGTTGCAGTGGCAGTAAGTATAAAACATGTTGCCGCTGGGCAGCTTCTAATGGTCTCCTATGTTTGATAATGATGCATCTGCCAGTTGCAACGGCAAACTGCATTCTCAGCTCTCGGGCTGTGTTTGTCTTGTTCTTTGTTTTTTTTTCAGTTACTTTTTTTGTTGCTGTTTGTTTGTCTGGCTTTTTCTTTTGAGTTCATTGCCGCTGACGCTGACGCTGACTCTGTGTTGGGCCACTTGCACTTGCCGGATTCTTTTTCTCTCTTTGAGTGGCATCATCCTCATCATCATCATCATCTTCTTCCTCACTTGACTACCCTTCTGGCCTCAGGCTTGTCTGGCTGACACACTCACTGATCATAATTCAATTATCTAGACACAGTGAGAACAATTTTTTATTTCACCTCTTTTTTTTTTTTTTACCTTGATTTGAGGTCTAGCTCCGAGGAAGTGGTAAGTGCTTTAGTGGCTATTTTAGTTGGTTTTATTACCTTTAACAGGAAATATTAGACTCGGAGTAGTGGAAATCATACTCTCATGCTTTAGGTTAACATTTACTAAGTCGTTTAATGTTATAGTTCATGAATTACAGTCTTGGTTGGAGGGGAAAGCAAGAAAGAGATATGAGGTGATTGCGTCTTTAAGATGTGTAGTTAGGCATAAATGGGATTTGTGAAGTTTTAAAAGAAAATTATTGTTTGTGGTGGTAATTGAAAGGGATTTTGTTTGTGTTGCTCAGGCCTGTCAAGATATTAAAGTATAAAACTAGCAAAATTGTAGATATTTAAGAGAATTTAAGAAAATTTGGTGTACATGAAAATAAACTTGTAGTTTCGAGTCAAAATATAGAACTTCTTGGATTTTACTATCATAAAATAATAAATAAAAGTCTAGCTACAAGATGGCCTGACACCAGTTAGTAAGAATTATAAAATGCCACGAAATCCATAGTTATAGGCAAAAATTTTATAGAAGCAAAAGATTATCCATATACTCTAAAAAGCCCAAAACATTCAAAAACCAAGCTACCAATAAGGATTCACTTACTATTAGAGTTCAAAACGACTTTTGGAACACTAATATATTATATGCTTTGATGAAGGTTTGATTTTAGATTGGTTTTTTTTTGTATGGAAGCAATATCAAAACGATATTTCGGTTTCGGTTTTTATTTTATGATATTTCTATATCATATTTTTGTGGTCTTTAGCTATACCAAGTAAGAAAGACGATCAAGCTCGACTGTAATATACTCTGTACCTGAAAGCAGCGCTGCTGCGGCGCTGCGGTAGCCAACTTTCTTTTGGTCATAGCTTGAGTCTTGTTCATCCGATCTTGCAGTTCGTAGGATTTGAATGTTATTCATACAACATTTTTGTATTTGCTTTGAACAATGCTTGTAGATGGATTTTCAAAACTGACCAATCGAAGCAAGCCAAGCAGGCCAGCGCTGCAGCAGCGAACTTTTCTTTTGGTCATAGCCTGATCCGATCTTTATCATTACTTTGGCAAATCGATAAATAATCTTCATTACTAAATATCTCTAGAAGGTATGATTCATCTATCTACAAAACTGAAGATATAACGTCGGCTGTTGATGATCAAGATCAAGAATATATATATACTTTATATGGTCGGAAATAATTTCTTCCCCCTGTTATAGCTTTGGCCATCGTCCAACACTTGTTCTTTTATTTAACCGTGTAAGATTTTTTTTAGATGTTTTGTTGTTGTTTAATCTAATTCAAATGCTTTTCATTGCAAGATGCTTAAATTAAAAGGTAAACACTTTGTTTTGAAACTCTGATCTCTAGATTTTCATCGCAGACTGAATAACGCAAAGCGTAAGAAATGCGCATAGGCCTGAAGTATAGCTTAAGCCTCAACGTAGTGCAACAACAACTTTATATTTGTTCTCATTTTCTCCAATGTCTCTTGCAAATTCAAACGCAACAACAAATACTTGTCTGAGTCTTCTTGT
This sequence comes from Lordiphosa magnipectinata, assembly GCA_037044535.1. NCBI lineage: Eukaryota > Metazoa > Arthropoda > Insecta > Diptera > Drosophilidae > Lordiphosa > Lordiphosa magnipectinata. The sequence goes on along the minus strand of JBAMBO010001754.1, from coordinate 119,759 downwards.
TTTTGGCCGAAAATGATTTCATGCACAGAAAAAATTAGATCAAATATCAAGTTGGTATTTCAATATAATTTCAATAATATCAATATTTTCATATCAAAGTGAAACTATTTAATATCAGTATGAACCTGTAATATTAGATTGATACTAAGAATATTATATTATCAAAAATGCCCTAGTGATGTGACTTCAAATCAAAGTTGACATCGAAATTTTCAAAGCAGAAAGAGACACAGAGTTTCTCGAATCTTGAAAAAGGCAAAAACAATACTCATTGCTCTGCCGCAGCAAGCGCGAAACCGAGTGCCGGTCGTTTTTTTTTTCGTGAACGTTTCGAAGTTAGCGTCGGGTCTGCAGCGTGTTCCTAGCTTCTTCTTGCGAATTTCGTCATTCGTTCTGTGCTATTGCGTGTAAAAGGCAAGTAATAAACGAGAATGCCAAGCTAACTTCGTCTGTGCCGAATTTTTTATACCCTTGCAAATGCTGTTTTTGAAATGTCAGAGTTTAAGAACGCTTACATAAAAATCTAAACAATTTTTAACTCAAACTCATTTTTCGACAGATAAACATCTGATTTCGACCAAATTTTGCGAATCTTTCTGAAAACATATCAAATTAACAATCGCGGAGATTAAGAAAGATAAAATTGAAAACAGAAAAGTTTTTCTCACTAAGACTCATTTTCCGACCGATCGGTCCTATGGCAACCATAAGATATAGTCACCCGATGTCGATCAACTTTTTCAAATTAGTTTGAAAGCGTTTAATATTAAGAATCACCGACTTTAAGAACGATTTACTTGAAAACAAAAAAGTTTTTTTCACTAAGACCCATTTTCCGACCGATCGGTCCTATGGCAGCTATAAGATATGGTCATCCGAATTTGACAAAAATTTGCAAATCTGTTTGAAAGCATATAATATTTATTATCGCCGAGTTTTATGACGCTAGCATTGAAAACCAAAAATTTTTTTCTACTAAGACCCATTTTCCGACCTATTGTTCCTATGACAGCTATAAGATATAGTCATCCGATCTTGACCAAAATTTGCATATCTGTTTGAAAGCATATAATATTAATAATGGACGAGTTCAAGGCCGCTAACATTGAAAACAAAAAAGTTTTTCTCACTAAGACCCATTTTTTGACCGATGGTTCCTATGGCAGCTATAAGATATAGTCATCCGATCCGGTCGGTTCCGACATATTAGCAGCGTGCAGTAAAAAGAAGACTCTGTGCAAAATTTCAGCTCGGTAGCTTTAAAACTGAGAGACTAGTTTGCGTAGAAACAGACGGACAGACGGACAGACAGACAGACAGACAGACAGACAGACAGACGGACGGACAAAGCTCAATCGACTCAGCTCGTCGCCCTGATCAATAATATATATAGTTTATGGGGTCGGAAATGAATATTTCCATGCGTTGCAAACTTCTGGGCAAAATTATAATACCCTTTGCAAGGGTATAAAAAGGGCGGTGCCTTTAATAACTTTACAGTTTAAAGGCTGGATTCCAGATGACATAAAAATTTAGTTCGGCAGAATACTTCATTCAAATAAGACTGCTGTGCAATAGTATTCAGATTTCAAAACAGTTCAAAAGTGTTTCTATTCATGTGAAGTTCGACATAAAAGTTTGTTTTCGTGCGTTCTAGAAATAGGCCTTTCAATGGAAGATATAAAACTTATGGAACTGGTACAAAAGCTTGAGCTTTGACAATTTGGTGTACGAAAAATAAATTGGTAATTTTTTTTTATTGAAATAATTATTCTTCTCAATATATTAACAGTACACTTTACGTTTATTTTTAGAGTGTGGACTTAATAACATTTCTTCCAGCGACATAGAGCAGATTTTTCAGGAAACAGAATTGTTATAATAATTATTATATTTATTATAAAAATATAGCTTTGATTTCATTTAAAATAATGTATTGGTACTACAATAATACCATTTTGATATTTAAAAAATATATCGTTGATAGTAAAACCATGTTCTACTGGTATTTTGAAAATATAGCTTTGATATTTCAAAAATATATCATTGATATTAACCAATATCAAAATGTTGATCTGAAAAAATATCACTTTGATATGTGCGAAATGTAAAACTGATTTCGCAAAAAACTGTTAACACTGTCAGCGTGTCTGTGTAAAACTGTTCTGTTACAGACACAACGAAAAGAGGTTGCAAAAAGACACTTTTAATTCTGTTTTGCTCAATAGCTGTTTTCGCTCAACCAAAGATCGCTTTTTTCGTTTCTGTTTTGCGCTCATGTCTTTCACTGACCGTTTTGCCGAGAGCAGACTTTCAAAGTGTTATTTGCGTATGCAAGCGTGGTTGTAACTGGGGCGTCTGTGTGTGTGTGTGTATGTCTCTGTCAAAGATCTTTGAGGAAATTTATTATTATTATTAACCTATCAAATGAAATGCAGAAAATATTAGTTTTTGGTAATTGCTTAGCGCCTAAAAACCATATTTATTTAATTATGTACATTGTATATATAGTACATAAGCCCACCGTCTACCACACGAACAAAACAAATAACACTTTTTGCTGATACTTTTTGTGTTTTGCTCATTTGAAGACAGTTTTGGCGTGAGCGCTCGCTCACAAGTGTTCCTCCCAGTTGTTATTGACGGTCTGCCTCGTTTGTTTTGATCAACCGAAAATGCTCAACAGAAAACACATGAGGAGGGAAAAAAAGTGTTTTGCTCAGTAAGAGACCGAGTCGTCTTTGTTTTTTTGGTGTTTTGTCAGTGGGCCGATCGCACTGAAAAAAGTGTTGAGGGTTATTTGCGAGCTCTGATTCGAACATATCATCTGGGTATTTTTGATACAACAAAATACCAGATTGATACTCAAAATATTGGTCTTTTTTTTTGTGTGTGTATCAGCCAGACGCGAGCCCACACACAAACAAAAATCGGTTTTCTTTTGTTGTTGCTTGAGAAATAAGCTGGCTCTGGGCACCTTAAGCAATCACAATGCTTTAAAATTTGTAAGGTACCAGTCTGCTAGTCAGCACTATGCCAGAGTTGATTATTTATTAAGAGCATATTGTCTGCATAGAAAACTTTGAAAAGGATTTTATAACATTATATTATGATTTTTAGGACTACAGTGCGATATTAGAAGTAAAGTGGAATTTAGATTAGTCATCTTATGAAATAAATATATGTGAAATATGCAAATGTAGAAATTAACTGACGGTGTTTGATTGTTTTTTCAATAAATTTACCAAATGTTCCTTTTGAGAATTATAAAAGTCAGTGCTACTAAATAAATTTAACAAAAATTTACAAATATTCTGTATTTTGTTTATAAATAAAATTAATTTTGTTTATTTCTCTATTTAACCAATTGAGTCAAATCAAAGTCGATAAAACGCGCCAGACAGCACATAGCTTCGAGGAACGGTTTTCCCAGCTACTGGGAACTAACTTAGAAGTTCAGGGCAATCGCAAAGAAGGTGTTGGATGCTTTTTATCTTCTCCTATTTGCTCAGGTGCTAAGCTGTAGGAGTTGGGAAGTTCTTTTTGGTGAGTATCTTGGCCAGAGTGATCGGTAGTGTGCCCATTGTCGTTTTGCTCTAGTTTTGGTATGGAGCATGGAGCATGGAGCATGGAGCATTGGGTATTTGATGTAAAATTTACGCTGTCTCGCATCGGCCAGTGTCAATGAAGATTGCGATATATCAATTCGTCGTCGTTCTCAACAATTGGGCTTGTGTTATAAGAGCACCTGAAAGATTTAAGGTAAGAACCTCGGTATGATACCATACCAAATACAGCTGGTGCAAGAACTGATACCGAGTGATCTTCCACAACGTCGTTTGGTTGCTGACTGGGCTTTACAAAAATTGAATGAATATTCTCTATTTTATCGAAAAAAATTGTCTTCAGTTACGAAGCTCTTTTATTGCTCAATGGGTATGTCAACAAACAGCATTGCCGAAATTCTTCTGAAGTGCAGCCAGAGACAGTTCAAGAGCTGCCAATATACCCTGAAAAATTCACTTTTTGATGCGCTTTGTGGGCCGGCGGCATCATTGGACTGTACTTTTTCAAAATTAATGAAAATAGCAACGTTACAATCAATGGAGCAAAGAACCGTGCGATGATTCCTGACTTTTCTTTTTGCCCTTAATGGAAAAATTGGACATGTGGTTTCAACAAGACGGTGCCACATGCCACACGACATGAGACACAGTTGAGAAGCGAATCTGGTGAGCAACTAGTCCCACGTTTGGGCCAGTCCCTTGGGGGCTACGTGAAGTCTTGGGACAGACAACAATACAGCTGTCGGCCGAAATGTTTAAAAGTATGCCAACAATAGAGTTTACGGATGGACCATTTCAGGCGTAGCTGCGGGGAACATTTACATGAAATTATCTTTCAAAAGTAAATGGCAGTCATTGATAAATATTTCATTCACAATTGAAAATTGTAATTTCTTTTTTTGTAAATTTTCAAAAAACAAACGATTTTAAAATCACCCTTTATAAACTAGTTAAGCAGGAATCTTAATGTGTACGTTGCACTTAGCTAGTTGAATACTATATATGTGTGCGAAACTGCACTAAAATCCCAAAATGATACTTCGACTTTAATTCATTTCAACTGACTCGAAGATCTTGTCCATAAAGTTGTAATTGTCAATAAAACTATTAGCTAAAACTTGATTTCCGTATTGGCCAACTAGTATGATCTCAAAGAAGCCACCCAGTTTCCTATAAACCATAATTTGCACGCTTTCTTCCCCACTTAGACACAAAAAAAAACATAAAATAAAAATAAAAGTCGAAATTCTCCGACACTTTAACACATTTTCCACATCTTTTGAGTTCACGATCAAAGCCGGCAATGTTGAGGCTGAAGTAGATGATGATGATGATGATGATGATGAAAGAGAAACAGAACCAAAACCAAACTCAATTGCCACTAATGAAGCCAAAGAAGCTGGGCATCTCCTCTCTGTTTCACTGAGCACACACACACACACACAATCCCCAAACACATTTTGACTTTCATTTCTTCATACAGTTAGACACTTTTATTGTGTTTTACATTACTTGTGTGCGCTTTTGCTTTGGTTTTTGTTTGTGTTTTTGTCTGTTTTGTTGCCGCTTGTTTATTTGGTCTTTACTTGAATTTCTATTTTTACCAAAAAGATAACAATTTCTATATATGCAACGTGCGATATTTGGCTGGAGTTTGAGTTGAGTTTGACTATAACAGAGAATACGCATTACTAGTGCCCTTTTGTGGCCATTGTTTTTCTTGTTGTTGGCATTTGACTGGGATTTTTGTTTTCTATCTTCTTGGCTGCCACTTGCTTCAGTTGCTGCTGCTGCTACCTCTACTTGTTTAACTCGGATTAAAAAAGAAATAGTTTGGTTGTTGTGGGGAATTTTTGCAGCAAAAGTAAAAATATATTGGCTTAGATTTGAAAAGTTGGGGAACTGTAAGACAATGGAAGTCAGAAAACAATTCTTAAACTTGTGGAAACTGTCCAAATTTGTAATCTTTTGGTTCCAAGATATCCAAGAGTGTGTGAAATGTAATTCCTTTCATTTTGTTGCTACCTTAAATCTTTTTCCAAATTGACAAAATCAATTTCAACTCAAGTTGTAGGCAATTTCAAAATTAAATTAAGCTCTAGCCATTGATCCTCAGCGTCACAAAAAAAAAAAATAAAAAGACAAAACACACAAAATTAAATAAAATGTCAGACCGTGCCGCCACGTTTTCATTTTATTTGTATTTTATTTTTCTTTTTCCCTCACAACAGCCAAAACCCGCGCCCATTTCCGCAGATTTCGGGGGTTTAAAAAACAAAAAAGAAAGGAACGCTCCGCTCGGCGTACAATTCACTTAGCCCGTGAGCCCTGGCAGCCAGACACTTGTGCATATTAATTGCTTATTGAGCAGAGCGGGGAAAATCCTCACACAGTTCTATTATTTTTATCAGTTTCAATCAAAAACAGCCACCAACTTTTCATTCATTCATTCATTCAGTTTCACTCACCTGTATATGTGTGTGTGTGTGTGTGTTTTGTTGTTGTTCTTGTCACTTGGTGGTGGTCGAAACAAGCGTTTTCCGGCCTGGGGTTCGGAAAAAAAAGGGTCGAGGCTCGCACTTTCAAAAGTGGTTGTTGTTGCAGCAGCCACTTGTGCGCTCTTTTATTGCCGCTCTTGGCCCTTTTCTGGTTGACAAAACGCCAACGCTTTGAAATTCTTTTCCCTCTTTTGTTGTTGTTGCTGTTGTTTTGGTGGCTGTTGAGTTTGACTTTTCGTTTTTTGGCGCGCGCAAGTTTAAAATTTTCACGTGGTTTTGCCTGCTATTTTTTTATATTTTATATATATATATTTTTTTTTTGCTTTGTAATTTTTACCAACTGCGTTTGATGAATATATCTGGTTGTGGTCGTTGTTGTTGTTGTTATCGTTAACCTTTTGCTGGGGCTGTTGCACGTGCAACTTTTGCAAATGTTTTGTGCGTTATGAGAGACAACCTGTTTGACAGAGTTATGTATTTTATGTGGGCATTTTGCTGTGCAAAGAGCAAGTGAATTGTGTTTAAAATTTGATTTGGCTGCTAAAAGCAATTTGTTAAAATTTTTGCGCTTGATTTAAGTCATTGATAAATGAAAAGGTCATGATATTTATGTTAATTCAATTGATTAATGAGATTTTCAGTTTTTGTTTTTTAATATTTTGAAAAAGCAAATGCTAAAATCTAGGGGCTAAATATTATTCTTAAGTCTGGGGGCCTTGGATTTTAAATATGTGGGAAATTAATTGCTTTTAATTTACGTTTTATTGGAAGGCAATCAAAATTATATTTTTGAGTTTGATTTGCAAAAAAAAATGTTTTGAATGAAGAGCCAACCCAGCCACATTTTTAGAAATTTCTGAACACATTCGAGTCTTTTTCAATTCCTCAGTGTGATTAAAATGGTCATATATGCGCTTGTTTTCTGATCACAAATGATGTCGGGCGAAAATAGTACCCTAACCGCGACTCTTCATGAAGAGTCGTTTATACCTCGTTTTTCTGATTAGTTTCGACTCATTTTCGAGTCATATGCGAATCTATTTGTAGTCGTTTTTTAATGAAGCACAATTTGAGCAAATCGCACACGAAACCAATCTCTTGTTAGTCATCAAAAGGGCTCGAAAAATACTCATCAAGGTGATGCATGCTTAAATGATCTTCCAAATGTTAAGTGGGAAACTTTCAAGTGCTACTTAACCCAACGTACTTAACCAAACTAGTCCAAAGTTTTCTATCGGGAAGATACTTCTATGTCTGGTTAAATGGCACAGATTCCACGAAAAAGCCATTATACGCTGGCGTGCCGCAGGGGTCGGTGCTCGGACCCACTCTCTATAATATTTATACCTATGACATCCCCCTATTCGATAGTTGCAATTTGCTTATGATGCTTATGACACGGCTCTTTACTGCTCTGGTAGTTCCTACATAGACATTCAACACGAACTGCAGTGTTCATTGACCTCTCTATCAACATACTTCGATCGATGGAAAATCAAACTAAATGCCACAAAAACGAAAGCTATATTCTTCACCAAAAAACGACACCCAAAGTTTTTACCAAACAGCGAGATAACACTAAATAACACCAAAATAAAATGGGAAAGCTTAGTCAGATACCTTGGCTTAAACCTTGACAAAAAACTAATTTTTAGCGATCACATTAGTAAGACTGTTGATAAAGTTAACAAGATGATCAGAACCTTATATCCGTTTATAAACCGCAACTCAAAACTATCCATTAACAACAAACTTCTAGTCTATAAGTTAGTTTTCTTACCCACTATCTTATATGGATCAGAAATATGGGGTGAATGCGCAAAGACTCATGTGAAAAAACTGCAAACGGCACAAAATAAGATATTGAAAATGATCCTGAACCTGCCCTTTTATTATTCCACAGAACAGATACATTCTGATGCAAATATCAAATCGATAGATGACTTCATCTCTCGTGCCAAAAGTAAATTCAACACAAAAAAAATTCTAATGACGCACTAATGAGTGCTGGTAGGTACTTCACCGCTAATATAATTAGTGTTAGGAAGAACTAGCCAAAGCTTAGCTCTAAGTCTAATTTTAAGTTTCTTGCCAAGGTTTTTTTTTCCTGCCTTTTCCTTGGGTAATTCTAAATGAAGTTCTCGAAAAATGTAAATTGTAAAACAGATTGAAATACTTTCTCAGATGTAAAGATGAATATCTAATCACTGACTACCACTGAATAAATATTACTGGGCAATAAAGCAAACCATTATTATTATTATTAAGTGCTACTTAATCTACAGTTGTAAGCTGTCAGTGTAACACCTGTCTACGAGTAAAAATGCCAATTTTTGTTAGCTTTCAATTTTGCTAAGGTGGAGTAGAGGAAACTAAAAAGTCAAGCTGGTTAGTGCATTTCGCATTGGTTAGTGTCGTCCAGTGCATTCTAATCTATAACTAAATGCTTTACAAGAACAATTGTGCGTTTGGTGAATTAATATTTTCTTATTTAACTTTGGGGAGAGATTTAGCCACCAATGTGAGTGGGGATTTAACAAATTAGGTTGTTGTTCTGTAAATTAAATCTTGAGAAACATATTTGTAAAATTCAAGAAGAGTAAGTGCCAGGTTGTGTTCACTAGGGAAATGTATGAAAAAAGTAAGGTCATACGGGCGCCCCCTGATTCGTAAATATATTTAAAGTGAAAAAAATTAAGTGGAAAAAGTTATGTTTTAGTTGGCGCAAAGAGGCTCAAAAGTTTTTGATAAGTTTTTCACATTTTTTTTCAAAATTGGAAAATATTTTTATCTAAATCGCAATAATTTGACAAATTTTAAACAGACGCATTTAGCACAGATTTCCTTGTTGTCCCATACATGTTAAACCTCTATTTCTAAGCATCTCTGAAATCTGTGCGTTCATACAGACAGACAGACGGACATGGCTTTAACAACTCGGCTATTGATGCTGATAAAGAATATATATACTTTATGGGGCAATGATTCCTTCTTCCTGTTACATACCAAAACTAATGGCGGAATATCATCCTCTCTTGATTGGACAAGAATCGATTTAAGTGATTTGGAATATTGCTTAAGTTGATTAAGAAAGCCCGAGTTATCGCAATGTCTGCGGTTATTGTTCAGTACACAGGTGTTAACCACATTTTATCGAAGGGGTGCTACAACAACAGTCTGTTGTTAACCTTAATTTTTCAATTCGAAGTCGCTTTATTTCATTTAATTCTTTTCGCAGTTGGCATTGGTGGATACCAATCTCGACGCAACAACCCTATTAACCCTATAAGGAAGGATCGCAACTAACGCTAGCCAGCAGCTTTGCGGATGTATCACTCTGTTACTGAGGGTGTAAGTCGACTTTGGGCATGGTAAGCTAGGATGGCGCTAAGTTGAACCGGTCATAAACTTTACCTCACTACATATGCCCCCCATAAGGTTCTGGTAATCTCTCTAGAAATTTCAGCTTTTTGCTAAAAAAAAAGAAAAAAATATGCCTCGATGGACCGCGAATTATATTGAGATATAATTTTAATACCACAAAAATAAAATTTCCTCAATGGATCGCTATCTATAATGATTTTTCGTGAACATATATATTTGGCAGTAATCTTTAGCTCTTTTAAGTTTACGCTTTCTTTATACAATAAATCTGCTTGATCACAAATTCTTTACAAAATACGTTTTATTTTTATTTTGTATAACACTTTTAGCACTACATAAAATATGGACACACTGTTTGGGCACAAGTGACCGACTTTTCGTTGTTAAATGCCTGGGTCGAGCAAGCTGCGCACAATTTGTTCAGAAGGAAAATGTTGTTGGGAATGCTTACACTTTTCCCCAAGTGCCTTTGTGCACAACAAAGTGAACACCCTAAATATTTTGAGTTTTGTCATATTTGTTTAACTTAGACTTTAGTCAAAGATGATTTAGAAAATGTATAGAATGAATCGTTTTATTTTTTATGTAGCGTCAACATTTCAGAGATTACATTCAAAGTCGTCATCTTTTGAAAGTGAGATGAAAGTCACATTTAAGCTTCATAGTCAATGAGAAAAAGTCGTTTAAATTATTGCTTTTGAGAATCATTTAGTAGAATTGAATTAATGATCTAAAAACTTAAGCTATAATGAGTGCCGACACTAGCACAATTTTCGCAGATTTCTCGCTCCAGAATTTTAAAAAAGACGGCATTGTACTTTCGTGGCTATTTTAATACTCTGTCGCACCATATCAAGCAGTTAACAAAAAATTGTGTTTCAGAACTTTAGATTACTTTAGTTATCGTTTTAATTAAACCGCTGCGATAACTTGGTTTCGAAACAGTTTCAGGTTAAAATATTTTGTCACACTTGATTCAGTTTGGTGTGAAAAATACGGCGGAATTTCGGGCTCCAAGCGACTTATTTCAAAACCGTCTTGCAGCCCTAATTTCAATTCGAGGAGGAAATGAAGGGCGTGTTCAGCAGAATAATTGATCCCTGATCAGGTATCAGAAACAAATTATGCATCGAATAGTTTCTGCTGTTGGAGAGAGCAGTATCACTTTAAAGTAGCGTTTTCTTTCTTTGATACATAGGAAGATTATTGCAATTTTACACTTGATCAGGGAGCAAGTTGTTCTGCTGAACACGGCCAATGACACGACGGAACTAGGACAGTTCAGTTAACTCTTAAATCACAGGATAAAAACAAAATCTTGTTTTCTGTTTTTATCGCTTTTTTTTTTTGGAAATAATTTAGACTCATATTCTTATTTTATTAGCGTATTTGGCCAAAGGCCAAATTACAAAACATTGGCAAGGCAAGCTGCTCGACTAGCAATCATTTAATGAATCAATAGAAAATACAAATTTATTTTATAATGGTTTTGATATTAAATCGTTGCGTTTGTTATGTGTAGGTTTAAGAAGTTAAAACATTTTTAGCTCAGTTGAATGTATAGGTATCTTTGTTGTCTTCCTTCTGTGAAAACAAATTATGGTAAAATTTTGATTCTTTGTTGTCTTCCTTCTGTGAAAACAAATTATGGTAAAATTTTGATTTTTCTTAAAAGAAGATAGAAAAACTCAAGTTTACTATGGGTAAAAGTTACATCAGCATTGGGTACCAAATTCTAACGAATGTGCACAGTAACAACTATTAGTTTATTGCATAGCTCGTAAATAACTCTCAGCCCTATTTGCAGTTCGCCCTGCTCACGTCACTGACCGAAAGAAAAAAAAAAACGGGATCGGGCTTCCCTTAACCGAATGTGTGCTGCAATCGCGCTCACTGTTAAGTGGCTGTGGTTAAACACACAGCACTAATCGAGCTGCCTGCAACCGAAAATCACACCCAACTCAGTCAATCGGTCATAAACTGTGTGTTTTTCGAAGACCGAAATGTGAAATGTTCTATTCAAAAGGTTGCGTGCGCTAGAACTAAGCATAAGCAGAGCTCTCTCTGCTCAGTGTGAGAGAGAACGAGAGAGCGCATATAGTTTATCACATACATTCATATTGTTAGCCGAGCATTACATACCGATGAGTACATACGAAGAAGACCTTTTGAAAGCGTGAATTTTACCAAAACGTCCCAGCCAGACATGAGAGGAAAAAAAAACAAAATAAATGTGTTTCTCTCCTAGGGCTAGAGAATAACTTTAATTTAAAGCAACATTTGAAATCAAACATGGACTATGGAGTCTCGTTATGTGCCATACTATAAAATTTTTTTCGAATTTCAAGTGATTTGAGAGAAGAAGTGATAATTATAATTAAAGATGCTTTTTAGAAATCCAATTCATATGTCGATACGAGTCGCAAATGTTTGGGAATATGAGTGGAATCTGATCAGAGAAAAGGGCTATAAACACAGTCTCGGCTGGGGTACCATATTCTATGTATGTAATTAAAAGGTTAGACTTCCGAAATTCAAAGACCAGGCAATTTTAAAAAACTTTTTAGAGGATCTTTGATCGATAGCAATAAGAAATGTGTGAAATACATAGCTTGGTAATCTGTACAATCTGTAAACTGTTGACAAAAATCTGTCAACTATTTAACAATCTATGAACCCAGATTCGAAACAAAACCTTAGGTTCGATTAGTACTGGAACCGGTCCGCGAATCGAACCTTACATTTTACCAAGGCACAGTGTGTCGTCTAGAACAATCTAGAAAATGAAAACTATTTTATGATGTTTTTGTACTTATGAGGTCGAACTAGAAAAAAAATTGTTCCAGAGGGGGGGTCGGACATGCACCGTTCGTTAGTTAGGGGCACTTAAAAATTAGAGATGGATTTTCCATGTAATAATTTATTTATGAAAATATTTATCTTTTTTAAATTTAAAATTAATTAGTTTTAACTTAGAAGTTTCGGTGAATTCCAAAATAGTGTGTATCATAGCGTCAGACTCATTTAAGGCGAAATTTTCTGAACACACGTCGAACACATACTTGTAATTAGACTTACAGTCTATCGAAAAAAAAACAACTTTGTGCAAATCGGTGCAAAACAAACTTATGCATTTTGAAAAGACCTTGAAACTACCTTCAATTTCGCGTCGAAACAAGCCGAAACTATACACTTTCCATCCCACTCTTTCAAAACAAACAAAAAAAAAACTTTTAAAAAAATTCAATTTTTTTTTGTCCACTTTTGATGCAAAATTAACTAAATATATCAGCACAATAAATTAAAGCAAAAGCATTATGGCGAATATACGTTTTTATATTCTGTTCAATCAATTAAAGTTGCACTTAATTTCCGACATAATCATCTACATTGTCAAGCAAAAACATTTCTTATCTTTAATGTCCCATTACTTCTGAGTTCGCTATTCTTGGTTTTTATTTTTTGCATTTTCGTAATAGTGGGACATTTTGGTATAGCATATGTGAGATGAAAGGTCGCCAAATAAATTACAAATATATGTGAAAATATATTTTTTCTGAAAACCTTTTTTTTTCCTTTTTCATCGTCTAGATTGCTAAAACAACACACTGTGCAAGGGTTCGAAACTCCGGACTGAACCTTCACCAAAATTTTACTGGTTGGCAGCCTTGGTTATAAGTTAACTTAGTTAGTTGGCGGCTTGCTGTATGCACACTAATTTTCCACTATTTTTTTTGCCATTTTATAGTTGAGCTCATATAATTTGACTTAATTTCACTTTTACAACTCTTTTCTAAACACAAGTATTAGGACTTATGTAAATGGTAAGCAAAAAGCACTTGTTTTTCTAGAAAGGAGGTAAATAGTTTACTGAAAACTTGTAAAGAATTTCAAAGTCAGCACTAAAAACTGTGTTTAGTTTTCATGTAAATCAATTTAAGTGATAGTTCTTATGGGATTGAAGTATTTTGATGTCGGATTTAGCTAAAAGCCTGCCTTAAGGAATGCCAATGCTGGCATGAGGTAACTTCTGCTAACCCGCTGAAGACAGGCAAAGACTGCTAATGATTGAATTGAGGTGATTCATGAAATGGCTATAGTCAACCAGCCTCCTTTGTGGTGTGAGTGTCTTGTTTTAGAAAAGCTATGAACAAAATCATAACATAATGACCTGGAGCCTGCTAAAAGAGTTTACAAAATCAATCACATTGTAATTTTTTTTACATATAAAAAGAATTTGCTTGTTGGTAAAGGGTCAAAGTTTGACTCAAAGCCGAAGTTTAAATCAATTGGAAATTGCCAGCATAGCTAGAATTCTATACACAATTTGTGATTTAATGGCAATAAATTATAAACAATTAAAGCTTTTCACTATCCCCAATAAACTCATAAATGACAAATCATAAACTCATAAAATTTATAACTTAACAAAACAAAAACAAAATTGCACTTTTCTAACTATCTATTCTTTTTATAGAAATTTTGTGATTTAATAAGAAGGTCTAAACCGTTCTCTTCTATTTTCAAATTTATAATTCCTCACTTAAGTTTGACTTTATCAGATCTTGATCAAAGAATTTTTTGAATTCATTTAAACACTCTCATGAATTTATTTGAAATTCTAAAAATGATTTTCTTTCCATTTCTTCCCAAAACTTAATCTGGCTGTCTAATCCAGCCCAAAAAATATATAAAATCATTCAATAAACAATCAAAATGTATTAACGGTTTTTTGGTTTCGCTACAGAGAAGTTGGTCAATATTTTATGTGGTGGAGTAAGAAGAAGTAGAAGTAGCAGCAGCTAAAGTCTGGCTCCGAGTTTGCTTTAAATTTAATTAAGCATTTTGGTTCTTCTTCTTCTTAAACAGGCAGACCGGACCAAAGATGGGGAGGGAGAGACCAAAGACCAAAACCAAGTCTGGGAGCCGGAATTTGGAGCCGCCAAGTGGCTTTCTAAACACAGATGCACGCTTGGTTGGCTTGATGGCCACTCGAGAACAGCAACAATAACAACAACAACAACAACAAGAACAACTCAACCGCTAACGGTAAACAAAACGAAAGAAACGACTTCTATTGATAGTTGTTGGCAGTTGGCTAGAACTTGGATGGGAGACGATGACTTCGACGACGGCACGGCGCGCGCTTAAAATTCCTGCAGTTGGTCAGCCAATTATCAAACGGCATCGAGTTCAATCGGAATAAGAACTGGTTTCCCATCAGCAGGAGAATTGATATTATTTTAAAGTAAATAAAAACAAATTAAGGGATTGAACATGCAAAATTAACATTAAATCAACACAAACACAGCCACACACTTGCACACAAACACACACCGTGTAGGAAACCGTACGAGAGATAAGCAATGGGATGATTTTGCTTTATTGTTGTTTTGGTTTTATTTTTAATTCTCACGACGTTTGCCGCTGCGTTGCGACGCGCTCAAACCTTAGCAGGTGACTGAGACGAGGCCAACAGCGAACCAACTTGCAAGCCTGAGTTTGCCTCTGCCTCTGCATAACAGTTGTCCAAAGAGCCGAAGTCTTTATGTTAACACGCACACACACGAAGCATGGGCAGCAGCAGAGACGCCGGCAGCGCTGTCCATGTTACGACCACTGTTAGCCACTGCTGCTGCGCCTAACATTCCGTGGTCTTCACTTTTCAAATTGCAATTGACACGCCAATGTTGCAAATTGTTTTCAAGAAAAAAAAAACAAAAAAAAAAACAAGCTATCAACAAATGTATTTATGCATTTTTTCGGCGGTGTAATAACCTGAAGCTGAATTACACAGCAGTTTGCATGTCTAAGAGAGCATGCAAAGCAATTTATTGGCTTTTAATTAACCAGCAAAACTAACTAAAGTGGAACAATTAACATGGGGGAAGTGATTTTTGGTATAAATTAAATGGTGTTTAATATTTTAGTCAATTTAATTGAATTCAGGTATCAAACGAGTCAAGTTGGGTACACATAAAACAAACTTTAAGCTTTAGCATTTTGGAGAAACAAGCTGTTTCCAAAAATCGAAAGGATATAATTAAAATTTTGTTGTTTTTCTTTGATTTTAATAAGAAATAATTAAAAACAATTTTCAGTTTGAGTATTGAATTATGTTGTATATCTTTCAGGTTGTTTAAAATACAAAATTAACAATTAAACAAGCAGCTGTAACTCAGTCTTCAAATCGAGATGGCCAAGCTATGTAACTTTGTCTGTGCGAAAGTTTTTATACCCTTGCAAATGCTGTTTTTGAAATGTCAGAGTTTACGAACGCTTTCAAAAAAATCAAAAATTTTTGTAACTAAAACCAATTTTCCCACAAAATAAACATCTGAATTCGACCAAATTTCGCAAATCTTTTTGAAAACATATCAAATTAACAATCGCCGAGTTTAAGAACTTTAAGAAGTCGAAAAAGGTTCGGTTCAAAAAAATTTGTATATTAATTTAGAAGATACACACCTGATCATATTAATAGGTACACACATCAACTCTGACTTTAAGGTAACAGAAAACAGTTTTATTCATTGTTTCAAACTTAAAATTTGTTCTCATGGGTTAAGAACCATTTGTTTTTAATAAAATAAACTTAATTGTAACATAGAATAATAATATAACATAAAAGAGATCATTTTTTGTTTCAGATACGTTTTCAGTGTGATTATAATAATAGGTACACCTCATGTGTTGGTAAGAAAAAAAATTTTAATTTCCATTTTGTGTTCTTTTTTTAGGTAAATTAGTATTTCGTAACTGACACTCCAGTGTATCCACCTCTTTTTTTGGTCACTACTGCTATTCTTTTTGGTCTCTACTGGTGTCTCATACCACAGTTTTTGGACACCTTCCCATAATTTTTGTTTATTTGAAAATTACTGCTATGCCAATTTCTTTTTTAAGTCTCCCCACAAGTTTTTAATGGGGTTAAGGTCGGGGGATTGGCCACTTCAAAATGTAAACTTTTTGGTCCTCGAAAAATTTAGATAACAGCCTTGATGTGTGATCTTGCTGAAATACCCAACGTAATGGCATATTTCCCTCAGCATACGGTACCATAACTGTTTCCAATATGGATTTGTACTCTTCAGCATTCATTTTGTTCGTAGTCTGATAAATTGGACCTACGCCGTACCAGGAGAAGCAACCCCATACCATTATATTGCCACCTCCATGTTTGACTGTTTTTTTTGTAAACCGTGGATGGAATTCCTTTCTATTAGGGCGTCGAACATTCCTTTCACAGTCATTCCCAAACAAATTAATCTTGGTTTCATCGCTCCATTATATGTTTCTCCATTTTTTCTCCCCGGTGCATCCTACCCAGTCTTTGTGGTCCCTTGAAAAAGTTTGCCTCATGGTGATATTTTTTTTGCGCATAAGTGGGACTTTTCTGGCAATTCTTCCTGGTAGATTGGCATCTTGTAGTCGTCTTCGGATAGTTGGAGCACTAACTGAATTCCCAATTTCGGCTGCAATAGCCTTCGATGAATTAAATGGGTCCTTTTTGCTCAAAGTTACTATGTAGTGATCAAGGGTTTCTGTTGTTTTTTGTGGCCTTCCACGGGTTTCCTGTCTTGGTTTTCTTTCTAATGCATTTTTAACAAAATTATTAGACCTGTTCCTTAATTTGGCGATGGCTCGTAAAGACTTGCCTTCTTTTCTCAGACTAAGAACCAATCGAGCTTCTTTTTTAGTACAATGAGAATTCCGACCCATTTTTTCTAAAAAAAATAATTGTTTACTTCTCTGTATTGACAGAAGCTATACTTAATTTACCTTTAGATACCAAAAGATCACTGATTACAAAATTATTCACTTGATACTTGTGAGAAACGGAGACTGTACCTATTATTATGATCAGGCGAAATGTGTGGTGGACTCGCAATTTATAGAAAAGCTTTGATATACGGGGCAGCCCCTCTTTCAACTCTTTGTCACAGTGTGGCCAGACATTGACAACAACAAAAAACCAAAAATTAAAAAGTTGTTAACACTTAAAGTACGAAAAAACCATCTATAATTAAAAAATTCCGGCGTGTACCTATTAATATGATCAGGTGTGTATTTTGTCGTTTTCCAATAAACGCAAATATGTTTTAATATTCGTACATAGTGCTTAGAATAAGTTCATATCTTAAATGCAGTCCCATTTCTTACATTTGTATTTTTGGATTCAACAAATCAAATATATTTGATCTTAGAACAAAAACAGCCTGCAAAGAAACATAATGCTGAATAGTACAATCGTCAAAAGGAACTAATGAATTGATTGAAACAATGGAATATATACAGGTGCGTCCTTTAAGTAAAAACAATTGCATTTCGAACCGAGCTTGATTGATTTTATTTGTACACTGAGAAAAAAATCAATCTAAAATCTAGATTGAAAATCTCATTTTCAAGAACCTTGCAATCTTATAAAAACAAGATAAAAAACCTTCAAAAGAATTTAGAAATCAGAGTTTAAATACTAACTGGATGTTTGTTTGAAGTGTGAACAGTAAAACAAGTCCGCTGATGAGAGAATTTGGTTATTCTCGAAACAGCGATCGTTGTACGGACATACCCAATTGCTATTCCAAAATGTTGTAATTAATATCAGTTGATTTGTGTTGGTTATAAAGATTTATAATCAACCAAAGACCTTGAGCTAGCCAGTTGTAACATTGACTAGAATTTAGAAATCTTAAAAACAAGATTTATCATCTCGCAACTTATCATCATCCTACAGTTTTCTGTAAAGCTTCAGTACAACATTTTTTTTTTTTGATATATATAGATTTATTATGTTAAAAAAAAAAAAAAAATAAACAATTTTCGGTTGCAATGCAACCCACCTCTCCTGGGCCACGACCTCTTCGTTCAATAACACATTGACACGGCCTATTAGTCGATTTTGCCGTAGGGGGGTCAATTGTTAAGCGCAGTCAGTTGCAGTATTAGAACTCAAGCTGCGAAAATCTCTGCTCTTATACTGCAACTGGTTGGACCTAACAGTTGACGCTCGCTGGTAAAGCGGTGATGTTAGTGTTTCAGTGCGCAGAAGGTACTGAGCTCAAATCCCAGTATCGGCGGATTAATAATTTACAATTTTTATAAGTTTTACAGAAAGAAGAAAATGTTAGTAACTAAACACACCACCACCCCCTTTCCCACCCTTTACCTAAAAATAAAAAATGCTTAATTCATTTTTGTTTTTTTTTTTTCATTTTAAAAAATTAGATTGTTTCATCTTAAAGTCGAGTATAAAAGATCCTAATTCAATATTGTTGGATTAAGATTTAAATTAAGAATATTATCTTGGGTTAAGATTATCTCGTCTCTGTCGAATTCTGACACCGTTTCGTCTCGTTTCAAGATTATAATATTGGTTTTAGATTGATTTTTTTCTCAGTGTAGGAAAAATATAATAAAATTCAAAAAAATTTGTTTCTATATCTTCGCCTTAAGAATTTTAGTGGAGGAACTAAAAGTCGAATTTGAGTATTTGAAATGTTTAGAACATTTTTTTTCACTTTCTTCGTCTTTAGGCTAATATTAGAAGTGAGTAAAATAGCCAGATCAAAAAAAAATATTCCAGAACAGAACAAAAGTCGAAGAAAATGAAAATTTATTTTGAAAAAATCTTAAAAATACCACTCAATTGCTCACAGCTCCAGTATTTGTTAATAGATTTTGTTCATTGATATCTTATTTTCTTCGTAGAAATGCTGTTCTTAAGTAGAAAAAATAAAAAAAGGTTTTTTTTTAATTTTTAAATATTATATTTTTCCTAGGCGGTTGAACACGAAATTTAATTTTAAATATTTTTGATCATTGTATTCAAACTACTTCAACGATTTTAAAATAATGTTTTGTGCTATTATTGATAATTCTACCTTTACCTTTTGATTCATATCTTGCTTGACTCTATCAGCGGTGTCACAGAAATCTCTTGCAAATCGCTTGAAAAATTCGTCGGTTTCACAGAACTTCAAGAGATTTCATTTTCTTATTTGAAAATCTAGTTAGAACAGAAGCTTTTCCAATTGAACTATCATCTCTAAGAACAGGGCTGCATCTCTCGCAAAAAAATTTCCCTTTTTTTTAGTTAATGGGTAATTTGATGTATTTTGAAATTAAATTTCAAATTTATATATATTTATTTCATATTCTCCAAAAATAAAATGCGAAATTTAAACATGTGTTCGCACTACTCATGAAGTCTAACTTGCCAGCCCTTACTCAGCTAGCGTTTACATAGATGGCGACCAAGCTGTAGATGGCGCCACTTGAGGTGTCTGCTTTTGTCTAATATGAAAAACTTTGGTTGGTTTTGCGAATTATTATTAGAACACAAATTGCTATGTTTAAACTAATCAAATAATTTATTCATTTGATGCAACATATCCAGAAAAATAATGTTGTTTACATTTCCAAAACCAATTTTACTTGTCAAAATTGTTTGGGTGGTGAATTTTGCTAAATCTCCTGACAAAACACGAGTGATTTGAAACCAACCGAAAGAGATTTCTGTGACACCGTGAATTGGTTTTGGGTCGGAAGAGATTTCTGTGACACCGCTGTATTTGACGATTATGAAGTGAAATTTGGCTTAAAATGTTAGAGCAACTACCGAAAAAATTAAAAAATTCATATTTAAATCGATTTTTAAGATCAACAATCCAAACTACACTTAAAAATAATTTCTGTAGAAATGGGTCTCTTTGGCTGTAAACTAGTGTTACACTGTGACACATTTTTGAAACTCAAAAAAGTTGATAGCGTCGAGACCAAAAAATTCTGAAAGGGTATGTTGGTAGTATAAAAACCCTATCTGGGTTTAGTCTCATTAGCTGCCGTTTTCTTTTTATTGCACTACGATTCCATATCTCGTAAACTATTTTGAATTTCGCTTTTAAATCTTTAACAAAGTTGTTGCTCTTGGTTTGACCTACAAAACATTTCTGTGTAGAAAATCAAAAAAATTACATCTTCATACTCAAAATCACAAAAGTTTGCCAAAAAAGCCAAGTTTTTACCACTTTTCTACAGATTTTCAACTTCATCTTGAAACCCGTTTCAGATTCGGCCAAGTAATTCAGCAGAAAGTTGTATCTTAGATCAAAATAAACAAACCGTAAGAACGAACCAACTTCATTTAGTTACTCTTTCATATAGTTATAGGCCCACAAGCACGTACAACTGTCATAAAAACTCGAAAAAACGAACATTTTCGGTAAAAAAGTAAAAAAACTAAATTTTTTTAATTACAGTTTTTAAGTTATGTTTTCTAACTATTTTCTTGATTTAATACAAAACAATCGAAATTTTTGACTGTGTCAGCCAATTGGTACCAAAAATTGTCATTTTTCGAGATTTGGTTCCAATTTTACATGCTTAAGGGCCCGTAACTATACGAAGGACTAATCAAATGAAGTTGATATGTTCCAATCGTTTGTTTATTTAAGTCCAAGCTAGGTTTTTGTCCTGCATTGCTTAGTCAAAATCATTACAGTTTTCAAGACAAAGTTGAAAAACAGTACAAAATGAGGGGAAAACATGATGATTTTAAGAAATTTTTGTAATTTTGAGTATAAGGATGTGACTTTTTTGACTTGCTACTTAAGAATGTTTTTTAAGCTTAGCCAAGAGCAACAACTTCCTCTAAGACGTCAAAGCGAAATTCCAAATAGTTTACGAGATATGGAGTTGTGAATCCCAATCAGAAGCTGAAAACTTCAAAATGCAATCAAAAACAAAACGGCAGCTAACCAGGCCAAACCCAGCGAAGGTTTTTGTACTCCCATCTTACCCTTTCAGAATTTTTTGGTCTCGACTCTTTCAACTTTTTAGTGTTGCACTGTGTTATCAAACAAGTTTCATAATTAAATTTATCGGCTGTTTTCAAAAATAGAATTGGCAAGTCCATGTTTATTGTCAGCGAATTGTCGGTTGCTCAGTACTCGCTCTGACAATTTACATAAGCGCATTGTCATTGTCTGACAAAATTGTCAGCGTCTGAGTACCTAGCTTAAATAACACAAGGCAACAATATTAGACTTTTTCCAGTATATTGAAAAGATGGTGGTGATTCTCGATGATTTTCGTGTGCTAAACACGAATCAGTTTTCAGAAATGGTCCATCATGTCGAGTTTTTAGTAATTTGAGCTTGAAAGTTGCAAAAAATGACTATATACACCCGTTTTAGACGCGTTTTTGTGGTGTACCCATATTTTTGACTCTCTTTGATATTATAGAAAAGTACTTCTCCTTAACTTTGAAATAAACTATCACACTATCCACTGTTAACCACCAATCAAACACCTAACACTGGCTTTCACTTTTAACTTACAATATCTTAGCCCACAAACCGCCTGATTTACATGTTACGCTACCCACCAACATACCTATTATAAACTTCAAGTCTGGCCAAGTCAAAAAACTTAAGCTAATTATGTAATAACAATTTGTTGGCCGCTTTAAATAGTTTTCTGTCAAGAAAAAAATACCTAAAATATTTGTGCTGAGTTGTAAAAATAGTTTGGCCTGGCAAAGATTTTTGCCAGTTGAAGTTTCAAGTTACAAGTTATGTGCAGAAAAATTTTCATATGCTTGACTACCTCTGACAAGTTTCAAATATGCCATACACACTCACTCTCACACACAACCAAAACTTGCAGGAATATTTTTTGGGCACACTTAAAAGTGAGTTGTTAAGTTGTTAGTAGATTTTGCCGACGGCTGCAGTTGTCTTTGAACTGCACAGATATATTATATATATAAAGTTTATATAAGCATCGATAAAAGTTGAAGACATTAACAACAAAGGGATATCCGGCAGGTGGTGGCCCTCCCAGAGAACCAAACGAGTCGAGACGAGATAAATTCCATCATCTTGCGCTCCCTTTGCACGTGTCAGCAGAGCCGGAAAGTATGCAACGTATGTAAACCGGAGGTTGTCATGCTCTGCCAGATTACGAGCAGAAATATTGCTGAAAATTAACGCATTAAAAATGTATATAAACGTTAGCGCTCCCCAAACCAATCAAAATGCCTGGCAGCAGCAGTTGCAAATTTGCCTAATGTGTGTGTAAGCTGATTTCTTATTTCTGTTTGCCAGAAGTTTAAATTAGACCCATTTTTACTCACAGGCAATTTGCTGGCAATTGTTGTCATTTTCATAAGCTTATTAAATAGCCAATGATAATTTATTTACAATATTTTTGTTTAAACTTCAATGATTTCATACATTTTATAGTTTAGATTGCAATTTTGTCATATTAATAGCTAATTGATAATTGCTCTACATGTAATCAGATTACAGCCAGGCAGTTGAGTGTCGATAATTTCATTTTAAAATTTTACTATTTATGAGCTTATTTTTCGGGGAGGAAGGCGGTAGAGTAAGTAAGAATTTGAATTTAGTTGTTGATCAAGGACACTTTAAAATAAAAATTCTATAGATTTTGAATTCTGATTTTTGAACATTTTGAAATATGAAACTCCAGCCTGTGTCCTAGCCGCAGAATAGTTTTTGTAAAGCATCGAGTCATAACTGAATTTTCACTTTGTGGAAACCCCACTTAACCGTTGTGCCTTACCTTAGTATAACCATAATTTCCTTCAAGGTTACCAATTCCTTGATATTAACATATAATTATAAACATAATTTAAACCACATTAAAACAATTACCAACAATTTTCTTACTTCTATTCTGTGCCCCTTGGTTTAAACATTTTTCCCTTTACAAGCTCTCCAATTTTGCTAATTCTCCTTTAGCTCTGTATGCTGAAAAAATCTCTTTTTTCATTTTACTTTCAACGCATTTGGTATTCATTTTAGCATTCTTCTCAGTGACTTATTGATGTTAACCATTTAAACTTCTTTTAAACCCTTTTTATGTTGTTTTATATATCAACCGGAATGGCATGTCTCCTACTATAAATGTAAACTCATTAGACACCGCTAACCATAATCGCCGTTGGAATCTCTTTGGGGGGGCGTGTGGCGCAGCTCAACACAAACGAAAATTGTCATTCCTTGGACACTTTGGACACGTAGCAACGCATAATTACAACTTAATCGCTTAACAAACAAAACAGGCTCTTCCATAAACGGCAATAACAACAAATGTGGGGGGGCTGTAGGAGGGAGAGACTGTAGGCTAAGTTTTAAATAGAGCAACATTATACTTTAAAGACCCCTGCGGCTTGGGACAAAAGTTCTGGCTGGTGGGTATTTTTCTTTTGGGTGACATGTTTTGCGTTTATGGCCCAGACTTGGATTGTAAATAAAAGGATGAAATTGTAATGTTAATGGGGGTAGGGTTGGAAATTAAACAGAAATATATGGAGTTAAAAAAGTTGTCAATGGTTGGGGTGAAAATGTTTCGACGGAGAAGAAAATACACACAAGAGGTGAAACCCGTTTAGGCACCACATGCGGTGTTAGTGGTACTAACTGTTTAATAAGTACAAACGGTGAATCAAACGCTTATATGGTGCAAGTGACTAGCTCCTCTGCTAGAAGCTGAACGTTTTATTAAGACATTGGTTTTTCCTTTTCATACATTTTTTTGTTCTACCTCCAAGCAAGAACATGACTTATTGAAAACACAGATGGCAATTTTTATACTCTGTACCGAAGGTACATAGAGTATATTAAGTTTGTGCAAAAGTATGTAACAGGGAGAAGGAATCATTTCCGACCCTATAAAGTATATATATTCTTGATCAGCATCAACAGCCGAGTCGATATAGCCATGTCCGTCCGTCCGTCTGTCCGTCCGTATGAACGAAGAGATCTCAGAGATGGTAAGAGATAGAGGTTTGACATATATCGGACATATATTTCTTATACTTGCAGGCAGATCAAGTTTATTTTCAATTTTTGCCACGCCCCCTCGCGCCCCCGCAATTTGGAAAAAACGTCATATCTCCTACAGTTTTGATGATAGATGGTTCGTACT
The DNA here is from genome assembly GCA_037044535.1 of Lordiphosa magnipectinata. Classification (NCBI taxonomy): domain Eukaryota; kingdom Metazoa; phylum Arthropoda; class Insecta; order Diptera; family Drosophilidae; genus Lordiphosa; species Lordiphosa magnipectinata. The sequence goes on along the minus strand of JBAMBO010001754.1, from coordinate 95,353 downwards.
TTCTGGAGATATCTAGTACTGAAAATTATTTATCGATTTGCTGAAGGAATGATAAAGATCGGATGAGCGATACTCAAGTTATGAGCAAAAAACGGTCAGTTAACACCCCCAACCCACCCCACCCATAACCTAAGCATTGCGTTCAGCAGAAGCAATCTTAGTGAGAGAGAGAGAGAGAGAGAGAGAGAGAGAGAGAGAGCGAGAGAGACTTAGAGAGCGCACTGCGTTGTTCGTTGTGTGTTAACTGGCCGTTTGACTCGTGACCAAATGCGAGCTGCGACATTAAGGGTGCAGAGTATGTTATAGTCAGGCTTGACCGACTTTCTTTCTTGTTTTTAAGGGTTTTTAGGTCCTAGTCTATTTTTATGCTCACTTGAGGCGCAGGTAACGGTCTCAAATTGCTCTGTTCAAATATTTTTGAACAAACGGTGTTACATTTTCCAACGGTTAAAGAATTACAAGCGACTGTTCGTGAGCCAAAAGCGGTGTTTCAAGTACTAACTATCCAAGAACTTTAAGAGTTGTTTAAGGTGCTTACTGTTTGAGAAATATAAGCGGTGTTATTGGTTTTAATTGTTGAAGAATTAAAAGCGGTGCCAGAGTTGCTAACTGTTAGAAAACTTAAGGCGTTGTTTGTGATATTAACAGTTTAAGAACCATAAGCGGTGTTACAGGCTCTTACCATTCGAGAACCAAAACCGGTGTTAGATACTAACTATTCAAAAACCTAAAGCTGTCTTAGAAGTATTAAATTTTCTATAACTATAAAAGGTGTTAAGGTTGTTAACTATTCAAAAATTACAAGAGATGTTTGAGATACTAACTGTTCACTAACTGTTACTGTGTAAGAGGCTGTAATCTGATCCTAAACCTGTGTTAAAAGTTCGAACTGTTTAAGAACTATAAGAGGTGTTTGATCTACTAACTATTCAACTGCCACAAGCGCTGTTAGACGAATTAACAGTTCCAGAAACCGAAGCGGTGCTAGAGATATCAACTGTTCAAGAACAACAGTCAGTGTGAAAAACTCGAACTGTTCGAGAACCAAAAGCGGTGGTAAAGGTTTTAACTGTGATGTTTAATATAAGAACTATTCAAGAAACATAAGCGGTGTTAGAGGTACTAAATGTTCCATAACCACAAGCGGTGTTAGAGGTACTAAATTTTACAGAACCACAAGCAGTGTTAGAGATACCAAGTCTGTTCAAGAACCACATTCGGTGTGAAAAGTTCAGACTGTTTGAGAACCAAAAACAATGTTAGAGGTACTAACCAGGGCTGCAAACCACTCTAAAATGGGGAAGGTTTCACTCCGGGGTTCGAACCGCAAAACTTTTTGGTAACTTATTTAAAAATTGATATTTTCAATATATTATTTAAGCATTCCTTAAGAGTAATTATGGATAAAACAAATTTAATAGTGGAAAAGCGCGCCCGACTAGTACTTGTGTTGCAGGAACAGCTAATACAACATATGCGACTTTTCTTAGTTCTTTACAATGAAGGTTTACCCAAAACTTTAAAACATTAGAATTTTTAGTTCATTTTTGAATTCCTCCAAAAGAAGCAAAGAAGTCGTTCTTTGTGAATTAGTCACTTTTTCTATTTTTCTAGCTCATAAAGCTGTACTTACACTTTTCTTATATCTCATATTTATGATATAGCTAAAACAATACCTCTGTTCATTGTAAGTTAGCTGTCAAAAAACCAGTGATTAAAACCTTACCCGAAACCGTAACCCTTAACCGCTAAAAACACTTTAAAATTTGTATCCAAAAACGAAAACGCAACTGAAAAAAAATGTTTTCTGATAACCGTAACCGTGATTAACTTAACCGGTTATCAGCACCGAAACAGAAATAAATGTTTGGGTTAATTTCGGTTTTTCCTCTACCAGTAGAAATTTCGATAAACGTGAATTTATTTGATGTATGTACATTGAACAATGAACGTTTACATACAAGTGTATATATTCACTAAAATTGGCTGCTTATGTGCACAAAGGATAGAGACCACTCGAGAAGAAGATAAAGCAGATAACTAATATCTTTACCTTTACAAGAAATTAAAGATTCCTGCGTTTTGACGTGTACAGTGGATGGCAGACCATTTTCATTTGAAAATTACGTTGGTTTTAGGATTGTCTTAATTCCAATTTTCAAAGGCAAGGCCATCCGCCAAATGTTAGATATATTGTCATTCGAAAATCAGGCATTCTTGCAATGGACATTCAAAAAGAGATCGAAGGGAAAGACATAAAAGCTCTCCGGTACCACTGATAACAGACGCAACATGGCTAAAATGGTAAAATGATCATAAAGACGTTGACGGCTTTGCATTCCTCAGGGAAATCTCCTTCGTTTTGATATACTTCTTTATAAGAAATTTGAGCTTGGTACATTTACTGAACAAATGAGACTCAGAATGGGGACGCTTTTGTCTGCATAATATGTCAACGTGATATTTTATACTAATAACCGTAACCCACATCGGCCACGGTAACCGTAACCGTTATTCGTTCCGGTTTTAATCTCTGCAAAAAACTCATATGAGAAACTTCGATTGTCTACACGATACAATTACTACAATTTAACGCAACCGGATGTGCCTTTTTGCATGCGCGAGAATTCATCGAACCCAGGCCACTCAGTAATTTTTTGACAGCTTTCGAAAGAAGTTTGGCTCTAAATAAGAAAACCGAAAGCGACCTTGTCGGTTCGATACACCAGATTACAACTTTGAGTTATCGAACCAAGCCCGAATGAGAATATCGAAGCTGCTCAGTGCGCTACCTTGTAGTTATTGTATTATGGATTGGCTACTGTTCATAGGTTAGTTTAGGTTGCAATCGTTGAAATGGGAAGATACCATTTCTTCATTTAGGCCATCGAAGGCCCGTTGTGGTACCATATAACCCTTTCTACGCTGGGGTCGTAGAGGGAGGGTCTGTCCCTTTAAACCATTTAGAAAGTAGCACAAATTTTAGCAATGGGGCAACACCTATTTCAGAAATGTCTGATAAATCGTTTAGGAAAGGACTTCCCAAAGCTGCGAGTCGCCTTCTGCTGAGAGCTGGACAGTGAGTGACTTCTTCATCCATTGCATGGCAGCTTCTACAGAAGTCATTGTTTCTGAGGCCAAACCACGCGTCGTGTCCTCCGATTAGGCAGTGTCCAGTAAGGGCCCCTACTATTAGGGAAATGTTCTCTCTTTGTTGACAGAGTAATGCCCTAGATCTGTTAATATTGAGAGTAGGCCATGTAAGCCTAGATACTTCACATGTGTGAATCGTTTTCCATCGATTTATGGTTATTCGACAAGTTGTTTCTTTTGTTTGTTGCTTAAAGGTCGCAAGTGGCACCCCTATGTTGCTCTTATCCGGTAGGAGCTGATTGGTAGTGCGAAGTCTAGCGAGGTGGTCGGCCATCTCGTTGCCTTTAATGTGGCAGTGTCCCGGCACCCAAACGAGATTTATTTTAAAGTGCAGAGTCATTTCATTAAGAGATCTGCGGCACTCTGTAAGAGTTTTGGCGTTATTTATATTACCATCAAGTGCTTTTAAGGCGGCTTGACTATGTGAGAAAATGTATACTTCGCTTCCTCTGGTTACGAGAGTTTCCAGAAGGTTGGTGGCCTCCTGGATGGCTACAACCTCTGCTTGATAAACACTACTGTTTATATATATTTAGAACATTTTTTGAGGGTCTCATATATCAGATGCTAAAGATTTCAATTCATCTTCATAAGAATATGAACTTGGTGAAGATTCATTGATGCTTAAAGCGGTGTAAAAAAACCAACCGTTCAGGAAAATCCAACGGCCACGGCAGGTGCTAAGGTGGTTTTGTAAAATGTCCTGGCCTTTCCATAACTTATAAACAAAGGGAAAAAACCGCGAATGTTAGACTCAAAATGAGAACAAACGTTACCAAATACAGTGCCTGAACGGCTTTTCACATTTGTAGTACATTGTTCTCGCTTCAGGAACAATTTTTTGAGGACGCAAAAACTAAAATTGTGCTGATATTGTTGAGTTTTCAAGAACTTGATTTGAATTTATTTTGTTCCGTTTTGAAGGACATTTTAAGCTTATTTGTGAAAAAAATTGGATTGATTTTGGGGAAATAAGGAACGGGATATATCTCATTGGATTGGAAGGGAAGCAACTATTAATATGCTGCCATAGGATCAGCGACATTGCTGAACAACAAGTTCCCTTACTTCACCCTACTTGGTTCATTTAAGTCTTTCAGAAAAACAGCAAACATTTTTCGACCTTCTGCACTTAACGAACAACGTATGGAATGGAGTGTTAGCGCATTGAGCTATCGCTCACTTTTGTAGCTTCACGTCTAAAGGTCTACTCATACTTTTTTTTGTGGTGGTTCAACTGAGTTAAATTGTGCTCACTTTTAGAACATTTGTGCTGAAAATTTTGACAAAATTTGAGTTGAAGGCAACTTGTTTACTCAACACGCTCTTCCCTCTGTGTACTTATCAGCATAAATAGGGCCGAAACTTTGATCGATCTGGAATCTTTCAGATCCTTATGCACTTACATTGATCAAGCGACACGTATGGTGTTAGGAGTACGAAATTTAAGTAATGTACAAAATAAAACAAATTTATGCACTACATAAATCCTAATCCTTTTATTGCCCCCTTTCTGGTGAACCTTTTCGCGTTCACGAGGTAAACAAGTAAAAACTATTTTCATGTTTGGGTCTGTGCACAGTGACCCACCAAATGAATATTTCATGACAATTAAAATGTTAACTCTGACAAGCGACAAGGCACGCACACAGGAACCCCACACCCAAACCCAAACCCCACCCGGCCCAGCCCATTCAGACCCTGCACTCCCCTACATTAAGCTTACACCTGCTGCCACATGCAACATTCATACGAATAATGTTGCGGTCAATTTCGTTAGCTATGTGATGTGGGTAAATGCCACGCCCCCAGGTCCCCACTCTTGGCTTATTGGCATTAGCAATGGGTTTAGCAGGACTTTTGGTGCTGATTTGACAGTCAAAACGCCTGAAGGGCTCTCTAAGCAGCCACCGCACCATTGTTGCGCCCAATTCGCCCATATGGGACAGTTGGCCACCGGGCAGATTGTAACTGAAATCAGCATCCAAAAAGGATACCGACACTCGGGCATACATCACTTTATTAAGCATATCACTGTCAAAAGCGGATGAACTATGCGGCATACATCAATATCTGGCTCTGATGCCCAGTTGCATTAACATGCATCATTTGTCAATATGTCCAGAACCAAAGCCAAATCCACATGGTGGATTAATTGCCAATGCCGAAGTAGAAAGCAACATCAGAGCTCTCAAACGTCACACGGCCAGTATTACGAGACGTCAGCTGCAGCAGCAGCAGCAGCAGCAGGAGATGAGCTGACAACCATTGTTGATTATGACATTGATGCTGCTAACTGAAGCAACAGACAGTCAAAAAGCCTTTTAAAATCCACCCAAAGTGTAGCACAAATCATATTAAGTATACGCAGTGTACGCAACACTTGAGCCAAGGGTCAGCAAAAGTCTGATTTTAACTAGAGCCTAAAATTGAATTACTGCTGATTACATTTTCAGATTTGTTTTAAGCAAACTAGTTTTGTTAATTGCAGATGTTAATCAAGCAAGTTTTTTTTTTCCAAATTTGTTACAGAAAGCTTTCGGTTTAAAAAATTCTATTCAATCTACCAAACTTTTTGTAGTTGAAGCGCAACGACAAGCAGCTACTTAAGATATTACTTTTTACACCTCCCTCACAGGGTTTGTGATTTGCTGTACGTCGACGAGACCCAAAGAATCTGAAAGCTACTGAAAGTAGTATAAAAACCTAAGCTGGATTTGGTCTGCTTAGCTGCCGTTTTCTACATATTTATAGCACTTTGAAGTCTTTAGCTTCTGATTGGGTTTTCGAACTGCATCTTTCGTGCCAAACATTCATACATTGCAAGTCCAAAAAATCGCATCTTTACACTCAAAATTTACAAAAAACAATAACATTTCCCTTATTTTTAGGTTTTTTTTACAATACTTTGAAGACAGTTTCGAGTTCGACTTAGAAATACAAGTCAAAATTTTAGCTTAAACTAACATTTACAATATCTCAGACGAACCAAGTTCATTCGATTACTCCTTGATATAGTTAAACACCTGCAATCAACTAAAATTTTCATACAAACTCAAAAAGTGGTCAAAAGTCAAAAATTTCACTTTCTATGTTTTTGTTTTAATTATGATTTAAGTTGTGTTTTAAGTGATTCAACCAGTTTTTTTTTTGTGATTTAATCAAAAAAATTGAAATTTTGAGATAATAACTACCAAAAATTGTTATATTTACGAGTTATGGTAAAAATTTTAATTGTTTGTACTCCCATAATGCCAAGGAGTAATTGAATGAAGTATGTTGGATTCTTTTAGTCTAAGCTACAAAATTGCACTGCATTACTTGGCCAAAATAGTTACAGGTTTCAATATAAAGTTCAAAGACTGTAAAAAAAGAGGGTAAAACTCGATTCTTATTGGTCATTTTTGTAGTCCTAAGTATAAAGACGTAATTTTTAGGATTTACAACATTCTAATATTTTGTGGGTGAAATTAAGAACTTCAACTTCGTCTCAGATGTTAAAATAAAATTAGAAATAGTTTTCGAGATATTAAGATCTTAATTTATAAAATTAAATAAAAACGGCTACTATACATACCAAACGTAGTCAATGTTTTTACAATACCAGCATACTAGGGTTGTCGAATATTTCAAAAATATCTATATCTATATCGATATAGAAACATTTTGGTGTAAGAAACATCGATATTATCGATATTTTTCAATAAAAACCCGTGTCTTAACAATGAACAGGTCTATTGAGGTAATTGATGCGTCATTTGACGCATAATATGAACTACACTTTGTCCGATTTCTCTTCTTCCAGATATCTGCTATGTATCAGATAATCCAACAAATAGTGGAATTTCGATTTCATTAACTACTAATTGCATTATAAACTATCTGCCACTTCGACCTCCAGATAGCCACTATGTAAATTGACATAATATTTGGGGTGGGTTTTTTATTTGTGCTAAGCAAAACAATTTGTAAAGTCAAAGGTTGAAAGTTGAACCGAGCTATTTACCTTCACTCACTGAAAGAATCTGATGAAGACATTGTGACAATTTATAGATAGAGAGTATACAAACCAAGTCCGAGTTTCGGTTTCCGTATTCATATTAAGATTCCAGCTTTCAAAGTCTTCATGTCTACTCCTTTTAGCAAAAATTGGTAGCCAGCTCAAGCCAATCACTAATCGGTTTATACTATCAACAACAAACTTAACATAATCCATCTTTTTAGGAAACGTTCCTTGTCTCCAATGAAGAAGCTGCTTTTAGCATTGCGATTCTATGCTTGTGGTAGTTTCGTTGTGGGGACTTTTGTGGACTGAGCTACAGCATGTCTGGTAGTGAAAGAATTTCTTATGCCATTGCATCAATATCCAGCAGTTACATTAAGTTTGGGAAGCCCAATGAAATCATTCGAGACTTTTATAAAACTGCTAAATTCCCGAAGGTTATGGGAGCACCCATGTACGAATACAATCGCCAGGCGGAAAGGGATTTTTCTCTATAAATGTACATTGTACAAGCAATATCTAGAGCAAAGTTATCTTTGCAAGATATGGTTGCAAGTTTCATCCCATGATAGCAATATTTTTAATAAAAGTCTTAGAGACTGTCTTCTGGTCTTGCTAGCAAAAAAGGACGCCAGTTTTGCCCATGCTTGCTCCTTTTGTTTTGATGGCATTCTAGTTATCCTCAACTAAAGCTACTAGTTCGCATTCGTCCTCGTCTGTAAAATTCCTAGCACGTTGCCTTTTTGTTGTATTTTCCATTTTTTCAGATGACAGACAAACATTTTATTATTTGTTATTTCATTTAAAACATAAAAAGTTCTGCAAACTTATTAATGAATTTAAATTTATGGACCGAAAGAAAAGTTTACTTTTTAAATTCATCAGCTTTTAAAATAGAGCATTCGAACTACAATGCATAAAAAAAACGTATTTTATAAAAAGTCACCCTTATAAACTTGACCTGGAGCCGGCCAAAAACCAAAGCATATATAAACCATAAATAAGGTCACCAACCTAACCAAAAAAAATCTTATTCAGTTAAATCTACGAAGCGTAAAAACTTCTGATAATACCACTAATCGTTAGGAAGACCCGTTGAGTTATGTGCTCATCGGTCATTCGGCTTCTGGTGTCAGAAAACACACTTTTTAAAGCCGAAGCCAAGCGTTCCGATGGCACGGAGCTTCCCTGTGTAATAAGATATGACAATGCCAAGTAAGAAAGCACTGGCAATGCGTCGTTCTCTTCCATCCAGAACTTAATGGGGTCCCAGTCCAGCGAAAACAATGTTACAAAAGTTTGATTTACCTTTTTTAAAGATGGGCTGAATTTCATCCAAGCATCTCTACGCTTTGCTTTAAGCTGTGCCTTTACATTTGTTTAGTTGCCAACAACTTTATTGCACAAACTGTGCAAACTGCACAGCGAATTCTGTGCCTCACCTTTAATAAAATAACTTTTAAACATTTGGCTTTACATGTCCAGAGCACAAGAAGCAGTAATGCGCAACAGTGTGACCGAACGCTAAAAGAAAAATATCACCAAAAAATATTCGATTTCCGATATATCGCCTCGGGAAAAATATCCGATAATGATATTTGGAATTTTGGGCAAAAATATCGATATTTCGATATACATCCCTACTTCAAAGCCTGTTTTTGAAACTTCTCGGTCTTGATTGTTACTTCTTTGCTTAATGATATTTATGTAAGATATTGACGAAAAACTTATTTTATCTTTCCAACTACTCGCTGCATTCCATTTGATTGCAAGATGATTAAAGCTTCTAGCTCTCTTGATACTTAATTAATCAATTACACCTTAATTGATTCCAGTGCATGTTTAAGACTTTGCAAACCTTGGCTGGTTTCCTATACGATTGGAAATGAGCCTTTGCAACGAATATCTACAGTCGTTGATCTACACCCAGAGAAATCTATCACGAAAAGGCGAGACTGAAAACGGCTTTAATTTAGATTTTTTTCTTCTTGATTTTTTAAGACGAAAACTGCTCGAATACGAGAAGACAATTGATCTCGACTTCGAACTTGTGGGTGAGGGAAGTGCGGGGAGCCATAAGTGGAGAGCGCTAGCAAAAATTGAGAACAATTCTCGCTCTCAGCAACGCCTACGCGTCGTCTGCTACGAAGCCGCAAGAGCGACGACTGATTTGAAAATCGCAGCTCTGCTTATGGCGCCGCGGTGGTAATCAATTGAAAATGAGAAGCCAAAGAAAGCGAATGCGTAAAATTGCTGAGCCTAATGCAGCTTCTAAAAGGATATAAAAGAGTTTATGTTGAGTAAAAGTGCTGAAATTTAAATTTACATACAAACACAGATGCATAGAAAATAAGCGGCCTGTGTTGCTATGCATTGTACGTATGTATGTATCGCGTCATTAATTTGTGTAAGTCTATGTTCTTCTTTGTTGGCCAGAGAAATTTGTGTATGTGCATGTACTTACCTCAGTAAAATTGATATTTGTGCAAAATATGTTTTGCTTATTACAGTTGTTCTAATAAACGCATAAATGTTTCGAGTATACATGTTTTATCTCTTATGCTTTGTGATGTTTTTCTATGCATAAGTTTCTTATCTGCTTTTAATCTATAGTCCCGTTAGAATTTTAAAAGAGACAAAGTCATGACTTTAATAGAAAGTTAATATTTGTGCAAAATTCTTCATTTCCATTTTTGGTGTGACACATTAATTATCTCGCTGCAAAAAATTATTGAGTGCATTTAAATATTGTTAACTAATTGACTATAAATAGTATTGATACAAGTTTTTGAGTTTTTTTTTTAATAAATTTGGACTATTTTTGGTTAAAAATGCCTCTCGCAGCCGAATTAAATGAAAAAGAAAAAACGCAAATTGAAACTTTGGCTGAATGTGGCATGAAAATATCAGAAATTGCCAAAAGATTAAGTCGACATCGAAATACTATCGCGAATTATTTGAAGAATCCTCAGAAATGTGCCCGAAACAACAGAAGAGGGGCATTACCAAAAGTTGATGCGCGCACTAAACGGCACATAAAGGCGCTAGCAACGAATAAAAACATGAGTTGCGCTCAAATAAAGGCTGAATTGAAATTGCCAATAAGTAGGCAGAGGGTGCAACAGATTTGTCGAAAAGAGTTGCACCTCAAATATGACTCAAAGGTAAGGACACCAAAACTGTTACCCCGGCATAAGAAGGCCCGGCTTGCCTTCTATGAAAAATATAAGTTTTGGGACAACGAGTTCATGAAGGTGATTTTCAGTGATGAAAAGAAGTTTAACCTAGACGGGCCAGATGGAAATCAAAAGTACTGGCGGGACCCAAGTCATCCCAGAAAGACGAACTATAGGCGGAACCATGGTGGTGGCTCTCTGATGGTATGGGCGGCATTTAGCTCTGCTGGAAAGTCTCCCATTTGCTTTGTGCCGGGGCGGATCAATGCGGAAATGTATACAGATCTCCTTGAAGGAGAACTTATACCATTTGCGGAGGAGTTCCATGGCGACGACTGGACATTTCAACAGGATAACGCTCCTATACACGTTGCAAGGCATACGATGTCGTTTTTCTGTTCCAATGGTATTCCCTTATTACAGTGGCCAGCAATAAGTCCGGACTTAAATCCAATTGAGGACCTTTGGGGCATCCTTTCAGCAAAGGTTTATGAGGGTGGAAGGCAGTTTGAGTCCTTGAAGGAACTAAAAGCGGCCATTGTCGAGAAATGGGCAACTATTGACGTAAACACTTTACATAACTTGGTAAATTCGATGCCCCGCCGCTTGCAATTGGTTACACAACAAAGAGGCGACTCTATTTCATATTAATAAATACATTAATGTTCATTTAATTACTTTATCTCCTTAATTTTTGTGATATTTAAGTTTTTGCACAATTATCAACTTTACATGAAGATTTCTTCAAAAAAATGTTTTCTATTATTAGAAAAAAAGTATTTGAAAAACTTAGTGTGCATTAAATCTTAATATCAACTACCTACTTAAAAAAAATATTAATAAAAAATCAGCCAAGTAAAATTTTCGAAAAATATTTAAAAAACATGATGCACAAATATCAATTTTACTGAGGTATTTGCGGACATTCAAATGTGAATATGTAAGTGCGTGTGCAAAATAAGGCAAACAAATTGCAAGCAAACACGTGGTTCCGTGTTTTTTTCACACGCACTTACATATGTGCAAATGTGTACATGCATTTACAAAAATTCTATTAAGCTGCTGTGGCCAAAGAAAGAAACATAACCGTAAAAATATGGGCACAGCTTAACAATGCGTTTCAAAAACTTTGTATTTGCGTGAAAAACTTTGTATTATTTTTGTTTAATTTCTTAGAATCTGGCGCAACATTTGAGAATACATTTGTCCATTGAGATGACTTAAAGGAATCCATTCCGCCAATTGGGATGCAGGTACTGTTTTTCCAGAAACTATTTCTTTTAAGAAAGTCTAAGGTAAGCGAAGAAATATATTTAGTTAAAATTTAGTTTTGTTTTTTTTTTTTTTTTTGTTTTCCAGTATAGAATCGACGACGTGACGGTATCCATATCATCGGTTGGATCGCCATATTCAAAGATCTCCAAAGTGTCAACCTGGCTGACGACGTCTTCGACGGATATATGAATCTAATATCAGTTAAACAACGTCAAAAATGTTCTTAGTATTTATAATGTAAAATCATTTGTATTTTCAGTTATTATAAATATGTATATGGGGTTTAGTGACCTGTTTTTGATTTTAGTCAATGTTACAACTGGCTATCTCAAGGTCTTTTGGTTGATTATAAGTCTTTTATAATAAAAATAATTAAACAAAATATAAATATCAGGAGATTTTAATTATATCCAAGAAGATCTATTCTTGAAATCAAAACTTTTAATACTAACTTTCAAGCAGATCTATGCTTGAAATCGAGACTATTCATGCTTACTTCCGAGAAGATTTGGTATTGAACTCAAGACTTTCCATGCTTACAACCAAGTAGATCTATGCTTGATATGAAGCCGATTTTATTTAAAACCAAGAATTTCAATCTCAAAAATTCATGCTTGATTTCTTTTTTTTTTGGCTTGGATCCAAGAATATTCCGTCTTACCGTACTTTTGACATCAAAAATGCTTGAAATGGTTTTTTCTCTGAGTGTAGGAATTCTTTTGGTCCCAAAATGATCTTCATTTCACATATTTCCTCTAATGTTAATAGGGCGAATGGTGTACTTGGCTTCATTAAAAGCCATTCATTCCACAAAATTCTTTTCTCTGCTCTATTTTGTTCTGTGCTAGTATCCGCATTATCAAAAGAATATGGATCGCATTGAATCACTCCAGACGCAGTGCTTGCTTTTTGCCCTTCCTGGCTTAAATGCAGACCCCAACCTTCGTATACCATCGTTTTCCAGCTCATTAAATATCAGCGACCAAGACTCTTGATGAAAAGAACTTTTTGGTTCCCACATTATCTATAATATGTAAATTTTCCTTAAGTCTAGTAAAGTCACTGATAGCAGACTGGCTAAACGAGCAAATAAATTTCCCCCACCATGTCGGACTCGTTATTGCATAGTTTATTTAGTAATTTTTTTAAGATTTCAATAAAAAGTTTATACATTTGTGGACAGGCTTTCCATTTGCAATAAAAATCGTATTTTACAGCCTGCATGTTGAGTTTTCTCCACTTGACAGTTACAACCCTCACATTTTTGCTTCACATATGCAAATTTACCTTCATTTAAATGCAAAACAAATACGAAATCTAATTGGCAACACTTGTAACTACAATATTATTTATTAACATCCAAGGGACAAAATTTCTACGCATAATTTTTTACCATAATTTAGCATTACATTTTGTTTGCATTTGGCAAATATTGAAATGCAAATATAATTAAACAAACCACCAATAATATCCACACGGCATTGGCCATTAGCATTACATGAAAATTTACCATGTGTGATTATTATATATAGAAAGTTAAGTCTATTTGCGCTGGCATTAAACAAAATAAAAACATATTAAAGTAGCTGGTAAAATTAAATGCGATTTTATTTAAATATTGCACAAATAAGTACGTAAATATCAATGTGTGTAAGTCTATCAATTATTTGCTCGATTGGCATGATTTATTTTATGATTGGCATGGCAAAACGTCAATTCATTTGGTTGTCACAAAGGCACTTAATTGATTTAAATGCTGGGTAAATTAATATAGCTGATTCAAATGATTTCTTTTGCTGTCAATTAAACGGAAAGTGAAACGCATTGGTAATTTTTTTTGTTGACTTGACTATGAAATGATGAATAAATTACAATGTGTATGAATTTACGTTCAACCTGGCGTATACATAATTTACCGTGTTTTTCACTATTAATTAAAATGAAAATAAAATGTCTGCCAACATTGGGAAATAGAAGAGAAATGAATTATGCAAAAACTGAACTGTAAATTGGAAGCGCAATAAATGAAATGACATTTCTAGTAAATTTTCAAGTTTTTGAATGTGAAATGAAAAAATTGTTTTTCAACGGGAATACTAAAACTATTTGGACTAGAAAGTGAACATGTTTGGAACTCTTTGATGTTCACAGAACATTGTTCATGTTTCTATCAGTAGAGATTTAAATGATATTGTCGAGGATACGGCAAAGTTGCCACAATGTTCTTATCAGATCGAGAAATTCTTCCCTCTCGTGGCATTGCACACTGGTTTTTATACTCTGTACCGAAGGTACATAGAGTATATTAAGTTTGAGCAAAAGTATGTTACAGGAGAAGGAATCATTTCCGACCCTTTAAAGTATATATATGGGCAGCACTTCACACACTTTAAAGCTGTTTTGCCACTTTATGTGGCTCCTTACTTAAATTGATCAGATATATACAAACTTTGGGGGCTACAGAGTATGATATAGTCGGGGCTCGACCGAATTTCTTTTTTGTTTTTTTTTGCCTCTATTTGGAATATACTTTAGTTGTTGAGATATTGACCCCAAATTTGGTTTAAAAGCATATTTTGGACCCCAAGGACGACTTGCAAAGATTCACTCAATTTAGACCAATATTTTATATAGCTAACATACAACCGATCCTGCAGATTTGCTTTGTGTGGAAAATCCCCAAAAAGGGCGACCTGTGCGAATGCGACAACTGGCTTGGAATCTGTGTGCTGCCAACCATATCGAAGCTCATGGCCAAATTACTTGTGGATCGCCTGAGAGTCACCATTATGGACACCATAGGCGAAGAGCAAGCCGAATTCAGAAAGGGCTCGTCGTGCACGGACCACATAAACACTGTGCGCATTTTGATAGAGCAATTCACTGAGAACAGATCAGACCTTCTCAAAGCCGCCATTAAGCAAAGCAAGGCGCGGTGATGGAAAGAGTTGAGCGACGAAGCTAATGTACAACCTTTTGGCACAGCTTACAAGGTGGTCATGGGGAAGCTGGTCAAAAAACCTATGCCAACCTGCCCTGAACAGTTGACAGAAATAGTTGAGACACTCTTCCCACAGCAGCCAATTGTCTCACTGCGTGAAGCTTACGCCCAACCTTTGCCTACGGCCGTGCTTCTCACCGACAAAGCCGAGGTCTTAAGTGCCCTAAACAGAATACGAGGTGACAAGGCACCAGGACCTGATGGTGTGCCCACCAGGGTGATAAAGATAGCCGTAGCCGCGCATCCTTGAGGGTTTTGTAAAACTTGACAATATGTGCATTGGAAAATGCCGCTTCCCGGTCAGTTGGGAACTGCAGAGGCTGGTCTTGATCCCCAAAAGCAGCAACCAGCTAGAAAACACTTCTGCATTCAGACGTTGTTGGGAAACTGTTTGAGCGGAGCTTGTTGAACGGGAAGGCCTTTCTGAGCACCAATACGTGTTCAGAAAGAAGCTGAGCACTGCAGACGCAATCACAAAGGCAGCAGGTAAAGCGCAAGAAGCTATCGGAGGCACCAGGTGGCGCGGTGGACGCAAGAAATACCGCAGGTGCGCACTTAGAGTGTTGTGCGCTTTCTGCACCGTCTCCGAGGGCGCTGCGCTGGTCCTTGCAGGCATGGCCCAGTTGGACCTACTTGAAAAAGAAGCCTGCATTAGAAACGCGCCACTTGGCCGCCAGGAAGAGACTTTTGCGCTGTGGGAGTCAAGATGGAGAACTGCTACTAACGGGCAATGGACAAGATATATGTCTACCGGACTTACGGCCGTGGGTTAGTAGGACTCACAGGCATACCGACTTTTACATGACGCAAGCACTGACGGGACATGGTTGATTTAAATCATACTTGTTTAAGTTTAAGCATGAGACGAATCCTTTTTGGATCCTTGAAGACACTGAGCATGTCTTTTTTGTCTGTCCTTGATTCGCTGATGAACGGGAAGAGCTAAGTCTAGAGATTGGGAGACCATTCATTGACAACGACTTGATGGGTAGTCACTTAGCTCGCAAAACAATTGGTCTGCTTTTAGCAATTTCGCAGCACAAATAATAAAGTCCCTTCGTCGCGCTGAAAGACGGCGCAGATTGATTTCAAGTCCCAGATAGGAATCTAGCTGTGGCTTTCATGCCAGCTCCCCCTAGTGAAGTAATACTTAGCAGTGGTACCGCGAGAGGGAAACGGAGATTAGCGGTGGTTGTAGTGGGTGAGGCCAGTCCAGAGTGGCGTTCGGCTGGGATTTGCTCAGATGCCCATTCTGTTTATAATGGTGGTTGCAGACGTGTGTTCGCTACAATGCGACCTGCTCACAACAACAGCGGCAAAACTGCGGCATTTGGACTATGCAGACGATATATGCCTCTTGGGAAACAGGCTAAGCGACCTCAGGTAAAGCGGCAGGCTTCAAAATCAACACGACGAAGACGAAAGCGCTCAGCATCCGTAACGGACAATCCCAGGCTCTGGTTTTGGACGAACAGCCAATTGAGCAAGTTCAGCAATTCAGCTTCCTGGGTAGCGTAGTCGCTGTTGATGGAGGGACGGAACTTGATGTGTATTCGCGCTTGCAAAAGGCTAAAGATGCCCTTGGGATGCTGTCAGCTGTTTGGCTATGCTCGTCATATCCACACTGGCTCAAAATCAGGCTCCTATACAGCTCTGCCACTTGGAAAATTACAGCTTCCATAGTCTCAAAACTCCAAACATTTGTAAACCTTTGCCTGCGACGCATATTCTACAAATTCTGCCCTGACAGAATACGGAATTCTGAGCTACTCAGACGAGCGAATATGGAGAGTGTCGCCACGATAATACGCAGAACGAAATGGAGTTGGATAGGACACATATTGCGGAAAAGTGAGAACAACATCGCATAGAAGGCAATGGTGTGGAACCCGTTGGACGGAGTCGGGTGGACGCCAGGTAGACCCAAAGAAACTTGAAGGAGGACTGTCGGTAGAGAGACGAAAGGCAACGGGAAAAGTTGGGGAGAACTCAAAGTGACGGCTAACAACAGAGTTCGCTGGAGAGGATTAGTTGATGTCCTATGTCCCAATCTGGATTGGAACTGGAAGAAGAAGAACTTAAATTCGGTTTGAACACATATTTTAAATTTCTTTAGCGGCTTATCGAACATGGCTCGATTCGGCATACTATTTTATATAGCTGTCATATATAGCTGATCTGTACAATTGGCTCCAACTTTGTGGTATTTTACGCTTGTGATGAGCAATAATAAGGCAAAGATATTTTTAAAAACCAAAAAGACGTTAAATATCGTAAATGGAAGACGCCCCCTCTAGGTCACCACAGACATTACGATATGGCCACATTGAGACACTGTCAGTGGAATTTTTTTTTGGAAAACAAAGTGCGGCTTAAATAATATATGCAATTCCCATTCTGTGAAACCCCAATAAGACAACATAAAAGTGGTGTGGGAAAAAAGTCGAGAGAAAACAACAAAAACCTTAAGCAAACTAAATACAACATCTTCGACCAGTGCAAGCTCTTTCGATTGTTAATTAGAGTAAACATATTATATACAAGTCCATCAGTTAATTCAACTTTTTTTTGTGAGTTCATACACTGGCCATTTGAAAATTCGCAGGAGTAAAGAAAAAGTGGGAAAAGGAGAGAAAAAATCAAAGAAAAATCATAGAAAAATAGAAGAAAATATCCAACCCCTAAAGACGGTGAAAATGAAAGCTAAAAGTGAAAATCATTAAGTTGGTTAGGTAATTTTCATAATTTGTTTTAGTTTTTTCTTGTTTGTGTGTGTGTGAAGACCGCGTGTGCATTGCGGCTTAGCAACATGTTACTAAATATTTAAAATAAAAATGCACAGTTCTCTCTAAATCCCTCAAAGTTCCAGAGAGCAAAAAGCTCCAAACAAAAAAGGGCATACTTAATTTCTATCAAATATTTCTTTAATTATTTTATTATTATTCCTATATTTTATTATGCATAAATTAACAATTGATTTGAAAGGATAAATAAAACAAATTATGGAGTGCTAAAATTTACAAATGTTTCCTTGAAATAATGTGAATGAGAAGGAGGGGGTAAAAGCAGTTATTGTTGGGAGTTTTCCGACTTTAGCCGCAAATATGGAGAACTCAATTGGTTGGGAGCGTGGAGAAGCTCAGCTTACTTTTATTTATAGCTCTGAATACGACTTACAAAACTTTGCAAACAATGCATTGTCTATTTTCGAATTATCTTAAAGTCAGTAGTCCAAATCAAAAATACCCACTCAAAGCTTATTCTGGGGCAGACTCCAAGCCATAAGAAGAAAATATTTTATCAAACAACAGCAACCCCAAGAAAGATTTGCCTATATCACAGTTGTTTTACAAAAACAAATGTGATACCTTCTGCTCTAAGCGCTTGGATTTGAATCCTAAACTAATTCAGCTTTAATTTAAGAACTCCCAATTCTCTAAATGTACAGTTCATAAATTTCATTCGCCCCCGTCCAACAAAACAATACCCAACTTTTTCATTCCATTTAGCTTCCTGTAAAACATTCTAAACAACAAAAAACCCACCTGCAAATGAACTGTTTCCTTCATAAATCTTGCTTGATTCTAGCTACCTTGCTTAAACAGCAAACCCATTATCTACTACAATTGCCTTGCTTGACCACAAAAATATATTTATGTCCTACGACCCAAAAAAAAAATAAAAAGGCCAACTTTCCTTCTGAGGTTAGGGAACAATTTGCCCCACACTTGGCCATATTTGGGTCATTTCTGCAAAACAAGTCTAAAGAGAAAAGTGTAGAAGGCTTTTGGCTATAAATTAACAAGCCAAGTGCAATTAAAGTGTCTCGCCCTCAAAAATAAAACAAAAGGAAGCACAGGAAGCAACAAAAAAAAAAAAAAAGAAACAAGGAGTATAACAATGCCTGGAGACCAAGACGAAACAAAAGGCCAAATATGGCACCTTATCAATACATATACACAATTCAGGCACACATATGCTCAAAGTACGAGGATGTGTGGTTACCTTTGTCAATATTCCTATCTACATCCAAATTTATATAATAGACAAAAAGCACCATGTTGTGTGTGTGGCCATTGTTCTCTGAAAAGTGATAGCAGAGTTCTTTTTACTTTACCAAAAATCGTTACTCATTGTGACCAATATCCATAATCTATAATTGTCTAACATTACGCCACAAGACAATGAATGTTATCCAACCCAAGCTATTTGCATAAATTTTTAGCTTACTCATTATAATTTCCATGTATCATCATCATTGGGGGAAGTCGACAAAATTCATACGACCTTCTGGCCTATTTTGTGTGTTTGAAGCCAAAGATTAGGCACAAAAGTTTGTCATCCCCCACAATAGATGCTTGACACATTTTCATTTTTTTTCCATTTTGCCACTCATCAGCAAAAGAGGAACAAAAAAAAAAAACGAAAAGTCAATTAAAGGATTTCCCCAAACTTAATTGTCACTTTGGAAAATCTTCGTGTGTGTGTGTGTGTGTGTGTCTGTGGGGAAATGGAAATGAAACACAAGAAAAGTTGAACCGCAAAAATGTTCTACACTAAATTAGAAAATCTGTTGGTGAAAACTATGTAGACAAGTTGATACTCTTGAAATGCCAAATATAAATGAATTACTAGAAATTGTACTAATCTTTTATAAACGCAGCTTACTTCAGAAATTATGTTAAAGGTTTGGTCTGAAAGGCAATTCGGTATTATAAGTTTGAAATACTTTCTGACATGAGTAAAAAATAGTGTAAAATTGCGTATATTGCGCATTTTCGTTTATATATCACTAGCATAGTACCCGTCGCGTTTCGCTGCGCCGCCATCAGTATAGCCTTCATCCATATAGACTTTATCATCAGTATAGCTAATAATGCCGATATCAGTATCAGTTTAAAGTCAATGTAGAGAGAACATACCCTTGACCCCCGTATCACGACTTTGCTAGTGTGTTTTTATAAACGGGAACATAGTTTTTCCATTTATTTGCCCTAAAGAGATGACAATCGAAATTTTATTCAGATTGGCTAGAAAACAACAAACACACCGCCGCCCTCCATTATTTGACATTGTTAGTGTTTTTACTAAAAAGCATAGTTTACCGAATTTCATACAAAAAGGATTAAACATATTGTTTCACATTGAACACACCCACGCAACCTATTTCCCACCGTCCGGTGAGAATTTTCCAATATCGGGAAATGACATTACAAACTTTTTCGCATACTATACTTGCAAACTGAGATCCAACTCGTTCGTATGAAAACTAATGATTGCATGCAAAATTTTCCCGCCATTTTACTCGTGGGCGGGTTTTTAATATCGGAAAAATACGTGTCGAACTATTTCGTTTACTTTGCTTACAAAACAAGTTTAAAGTCAATGATGCAAACAAAAATTTGGTGGAATTATCCGAATCCCCGTATGAGGGCTCACTTTCAACACTAATGGAATCTCCTGTCCAAGTTTCAGCCTTCTATCTCTTACCGTTCGCTCTCTGCGTAGACTGCCAATCAGTCAGTCAGTCAATCATTTTTTATACACTTGAAAAGTGTATTATAATTTTGCCACGGAGTTTGCAACGCATAGAAGGAATCATCTCCGACCACATAAAGTAGTTTTGTCAAAATCGCTAGCCTTTGGAGCGAGCTTTTTCAAGTGTATTAAAACTTCGGCACAGACAAAATTAGCTTTCCTTTCTCGTTTTTTTATTGTTACATCTTTTTGTAACCAACTTACGATGTACTGGAAAAGTTTAATGTGCGTATGGTACTGTTATGTTTTTATTGGTGCTAGATTAGTGTTAGATGTTTGATGTTATGGCAGGTTCAGATACGTCGTCTTAGGAGTTGGCAACGTAAGATTCTCAAAAGTGTTCTTCTGGCTCTGACAGTCAGTCAGGACACATACTTTTAGACAGGGTGGTTCATTTAAAAATTGGAATTTAATTTTGCTACAGAAAAAACGGTAGATATTTTTAAAGGTTTAACATTTATTGGAAAGGTTGGTTAATGTCTTTTATTTATGAAAAACAATTTCAGTTAAATGACCACCACGGCTGACTTGGCAGTAGCCCATTCGACCCACCCAATTTTTGAAAACATTTTCAATTGTTTCGACACGTATGTCAGAAATAGCAACTCAAATCTCGTTCTTCAACTCATCAATTGTTTCAGGATTGTTTGCATAACATTTGTCCTTGACCGCTCCCCAAAGATAATAGTCTAACAGCTTCTTGGCGGCCAATTCACATCTCCATATTTGCTGATTATTCGATTATCGAAGATAGGGCGCAGAAGATCGATTGTGGCGTGCGCTCTGTTGCACGTAGCGCCGTCTTGTTGAAATCAAATATCGTCCAAGTCTGCCGCTTCAATGTCCTCGAAGAACCAATCACTTAACATTCTCCATTCACGGTCACGGTGGCTCCTTCTTCATTTTCAAAGAAAAATGCACCAATGATGCCTCGAGACCAAAATCCGCACCAAACAGTGACACGTGGTGGGTGCATTGGCTTCTCCACGACGATATGCGGATTTTCTGTGCCCCAGATGCGACTGTTTTGTTTATTAACATAACCACCGAGGTGGAAATGTGCTTCATCCGAAAAGATGATTTTTCGGTAAAATTCACCATCTTCGGCCAAACGATCTTCCGCCCAATTTGCGAACTGTAGACGATTAGGATGGTCAATTGGCTTTAGCTGCTGCACCAATTGAACTTTGTATGTCTTCATGGCAAGTTCTTTATGCAACATTCGCATCAAAGAAGTGCGCGACATATCCAATTGATGAGATCGATAGTTGTTCACGCACATTTTCAGCAACCGCAGCAATGTTTCCGGCCAAGCGCACCGGACGAGTACGTACACGGGTTGGTTTATCCACCAACATTCCAGTTTCACGAACTCGCTTCACGAATTGATCCACAAATTGAGTTTTTGGAACATTTTTTTTGTTAAATGTTTTTTTCAAATTTCGCAAAGTTTGAGTTTTAATATTTCCCAACTTTCTTCAAGCGAATAGCGACCCATTTCGTAAATGTCAAAATTTTTACTAAATATTAGTCACTTTCCGATTGACATTGTAACACTCTGTCTACTATCGGGGTCGACTTTGCTCAGGGAAAGTGGCGTGGGTCGTTTGTGCAGTTTTAACGAAGGCGTTACGATAATAATATCGTAGACAGAGACGAGGTAATATGAGCGAAAAAACAAACCAAGCAGATGGGAAACGGACAGACAGAAATCATACCTATCTAATGTGGGAGAAACCATGGTGTCAACGGCCTCCTTCTATACCCACCCTACCTGTACAATCAGGACGATATTATGATTCTACCCTTAACATTGCCTTTGTGTTTATGCTTAAGGAGCCCTCAAGAAAAGAAGGGAGTTATTTCGTGTTTACTAGAAAATATAATTCATTTAATGTTTTGAATGATGTTCGACTTCAAAAAGACCATACATATTGACTTAATCTAGTTTACACTCTAATAGGAATATTATGAATATTTAGTAAGGAATGATTACTAATAATAATGGGAATATTCCATGATAACTATACGGCTATGTATGCAAAGTAAAGTTGAATAAAAGGTATCCTAGATTTGCGGTATCATTATCGTTGGAACAGCCAAAAACAATGGGGTTTGATTCTGTTCGACTCTTGGGAAACGTCACTCCCAGTAAGATTAAAGTTAATGATTATGTTAGACGTTTATAACTGCGACTATTGAGGTTTTGTTGCATGACCTATTCACTTAATTTCGGCTGTGCCGTACTCACACGCTGTATACTTCATCGCTGCCAGCAGGCCTGTTGACGTTGAGGTGGCTGTGGATTTTCAAAAGAAATCAGGAATGCAACAAAATCAAAGGAGGCGCAGTGCTATGAAAAAATGTCGAAAAAAACTTATAAGTAGCAAGCGATTAAAATTCACAAAAACTTTTTCCAACGATAAGGACTGATCCAGAATGTCGGCGAACTCTTCCAAATAAGTGTTCACTTTTGTCAACTGCAAATGTTGATCACACGCCAGTGGAGACCTCTGACGTCATAGGCCGTAGGGCTCGCGTGCACATCCACAAAATAGGGTTATGTAGAACAACACACGATGGGTTGGGGACTACCAGTTAATTCATCTATGCTCTTTTGAACAGGAGCACAAGTTGGCAACAATTGTAGATTCCAGACTTCTGACGCGTCTGGCTTTGGTGTGGGATTTGGATGGGGTCCAGCGCAGCCTCTGGCTCAAGCCTGAGCTAGGCCGAAGCCTGATGACGTCACGAACGACGCGCTCTTGCGTAATGCGTTTCTGGCCCGTACCAAATAAAACGAAGAAAAACAGCCAGGGGGTGGCAGACACCACCGATCGCACAGACACCTTGAAAAGATTCACTTTCAGCACCGATGAAATCGAATTCACACTTGGCTTACCCTGGGTGAGGTTAGGTTTGAACAAACTCCAATTTCGTCAGAAAATGAAATAAAATATTCCGAACACGGTGCTGATTGGCCAGGTGGAGTTGACAATACACCTTGATACCAATGTCGATGGCAATAGGCACTTGACAAATAGGTTATTTCACAATAAAATTGGAGTCACGTTGTTTGTCAAAAATCTGCCGTGGAAAGCGACTGATCTCGATTAATCTTTTAAGATAAATGGAACGAGGTCAGGCACAGGAAATACAACATGGAAGCTGGCTAGTGTGAACGCATTTCAATAGGAGAAAAATGCCATACAGTTGACTACCAGATCAATGCCTTGGCTTGAAAACAGCTTTTTCTTTTACAGTCGCGTCCAGAAAGATTGGACCGAGTTGGTTGATATAAATTTTCACCGTCAAGGACGGAAAAGTGTACCCAGTGATTGATAAAAAAAAGTAGCACTCTCACAACATTTGACGTTTTTAAAGTCAAATTATGAATAGTTCCAATTCCAAACACTAGATGGACCACCCTGTATAAAGAGAGATTCGTACTGAGTCGTGTTTTTCGGGAATTTTCGTGCTTCTTTTTTCGGGTGTTTTCGCTTAAACACATTTCGTGAGTTATTCGTGTTTTTACGTCATTTTCTTTAAAATATATTTAATGTTCAGTCGTGTATTGCGGGCATTGTCATGTATGGAATTGAATTTGTATGGTTGTCAAGAATATCGTTTAATTATATTTCGTGCTCAGTCATACATTTCGGGAATTTTCTTTTAAACATATTTCGCGGTCGGGTGTGGCGCAGCGGTAGTGTGTGTGGCTGCTGGTGCGGGAGGTGGATTCAATCCCGCCTCGAACCATCTAATAAAAACAGTTTTTTTTCTTTCTTTGGAAAAAGCTTGTACACATCCGGTCACCTTCACCAGCTTTTGACGCCAGCTTTGAAGTAACTAGCATTGAAAAAAAAAAATTCTCAAATTTGTTGCCGTTCGAATTCGTCGTAAAACTGCAAGTTCCTTTTTCTTGCGCGAAAAGATTATAAGCACATACGCCAAGAGATTCAAAGAAGTTTGGCTGGGCCCTTTGGCGCTGTTGAGCCAATTTTACATATACATTTACATACATTTCATGCAGAGTTGTGTTTTCTTATGGGAATTTTTCAACTTTTTTTCATAAAATAATCGTTTATATATTTTCGTATATATTATTTATATATTTATTTCGTGCTAGTTCGTGTCTTCGGCTATTTTCGCTTAAATTTATTTTGGTCCAAGTTGTGTTGCGTTTTCCTTTTTTTTTTTATCTGACTTAATTTGCGTAGTTTTCCACCTCTTTTCCATAAGAATATCGCTTAAATATATTTCGTGCTTTTTTGGTTATTTTCGTTTAGATTTAACATGTTTAGTTTTAAACAGGGACCGTAAATAATGATTACACTAGTCAAAAAAGTCCAAAGGCAAAAAATTTGGATTCTTTTTAGAAGCGTTTTGTGGGGAACCTTATACTTTTGTATTGACTTTTTGGATATTACCGTAAAGTAATCTTTCTTATCTTAAAAATGAACTATCTCATAAATCATACGGTTGGTTTTAGACATCAAAATCACAAAGAAAAATCTAGAAGAATATACACTGGCACAGGATTCTATTTCAAGTGCTCTGGCAAATCAAAATGAAAAATCAAAAAGAAAAATCTAGAAGAAAATACACTTTCACATTATTCTGTGTCAAGTTCTCTGGTAATATTTAGCGGTAATTTCTATCAAAATTAAAAAAAAACTATCTAGAAGTTAATACTTTCAAAGGACACCGAGTCAACTTCTGTGGCAAAATGTTAAGCAGTAATTTTTTGTATGTTCTCTGTCGCACCAGAGTCCAAACAGCTGGAAAAACAATAAATAGTAAAAATAAGAAGAAAAAAATATGCATCCAGCTCTGTTCGAAAGCAAACAGCTGAATGAGAAATAAAATCACAATTTCTCTATCAAAGCCTTTTTTTTTGAGAATCGCGCCTACTTAGTTGCGACAATTTTTAGCGCCTACTACGAAAGGAATATTTTTATTTTCCTTAAAATCAAACAAGACATTTGTCTTGTTCCATCTATTTCTCAATATATAAAGAGTTCAATTGGCTGACTGCCGCACAGCCCAAAGCATACGATAGGAAGCTTAATTTTTATTACAGTATGGAAGGTCCAAGTGTTTCTCGTCTTGTATCTTAAATGAAATCGCTTATGTGAAATCAACTCTATTGAGCCGTAAATAATTGATCGGATTTTAATCTCGCTTCCTTCTTTATCAGTCTGTGATTGATTGATCTCATTTTGTCTGCGTCCACCAGTATTTAGATTTTAATAAACACAATTGAATCATTTTGGTTAGGGCATAAAATCCTTTCATTTCAAAAAACACACAAACTCACACACGTAACTGAGAAACTAAGTCCCGGAGAGGGCAGGAGGCGGCAACAATGTACATTGACTGACTGACTGACTGAGCAACTAGAATGCTTCAATGCCCGACTAAATGACTGTGGGTCAGTGCTGGTTTTTTTTTGTTTTTAAGGAAGTGGCTTTTGTTGTTGAGACAAATGTTTACCAGCTTTTAAGTCGTAAATTGATTTGATTTGGTATTTTCAGTTGCCGCTTCGACTGTTAAACAAAGACACGCAAAGTGGCAAAATTCCAGACTCCACCCTCCATTAAAGTCTCTAAAAGTGACAAAGATTTGCACGCGCTTGTGATTGATAGTGGGCGTGGCTGGGGCTGTTGATAACTTTAAGTCAATTGAGTTGTGTTTGAATTGCTGATGTGTGGGCACTTTTGTTTACAACTAACTATTGTGGGTATTGCGGTTGGTCCTTTTGCAGCAAGAACAACAACACCAACTTGACACTTTGACATTTGACATGCAACTACAATAACTTTTTCAAATGAACTCACTTAGAAAAACCCATACAAGCGTAAAAATAAAACAAAAATGCTTGTCAATTAACCGAAGAGCAGGGGGCACGCATTAGGTTGATCCAATCGCAGTATGTGAAAATATATACATTCCATTCAACCTAATGAATGATGTGGTAAAGTTCAGGGTTTATGGGCTGTCGATGATAAATAGAGATACATAATAGATTGGTAGTTGCTGGGTGGATGTTATGTTTACCGCCGAAGGATATTTGCCTCATTGAAGTGGATGTGGTTGATGCTTATACAGGGAGCATAAACAGAATGCTTATCCTTCTTATCTTTTCATAGTTTTTAAAACGAATAGATGATTAATTCAAGCTTCACTTAATTTGCAACTGTTAAGCTCTCATTAAAAGTAAATAATAAATGAAAGGAAAATGGGAATAATACTTTTCACAACCTGTATTCATTGATACTGGACCATAATCGTATGCAGGGTACATAGAATTGAGTTTGTGCAAAAGGAACTCTTACTGTTTTCACTTTGAAGATTGAACTTAGATTTTAGTGTCAGCTTTTGTGAACCAAAAATGTGTACCCTCCATTCACAAATTTTCAACATTCCTTGCCACAATCAATATCTTCATTTATACGTCTTTAAATTTGTGCTCAAGTGATCCTTCGAGACGGATATTCTGAAAACTATGTTTTGTAAATGGACAAAGAATGCCAATATAGAAATGTCTACACAGAAGAAAAAAAACGAAATATTCACAAATTTTATGAGGGCAAATGTTCTAAATGATCTTGAAATGAAGTAAGTTCAATCATTCTGATTGTTCTTGAAGTGAGAATGAAAAAATACAGGGCAAAGCATACACACACTCACACGCGGTCGACCACACACGCATACATAAGCACATCTGCAAATACATTCATACTCAAGTCCAACAACTACGCACACACTCATGCACACATGTGAGCACTCCCAAAAAACAACAAATCAACAACGACCTACCAAATGCTTCGCAACTCACAGTCGGAGCTCAATAGCAACAGACATAACCTGTTCGCAGCGAAAAGAAAACATTTATCCATAGGTGAAGACGTCATATCAGAAATCAAGGA
Source organism: Lordiphosa magnipectinata (assembly GCA_037044535.1). NCBI lineage: Eukaryota > Metazoa > Arthropoda > Insecta > Diptera > Drosophilidae > Lordiphosa > Lordiphosa magnipectinata. The sequence continues at coordinate 68,275 of JBAMBO010001754.1, read as the reverse complement.
GCTTCTTCAGCCTGGCATAAATAGCCTCTCAAGAACCCTTGGTCCTGTGCAATCCACCTTGTCAAAAAGAGACGGGTATTTAAGCATCGACGACATCAGCCACTGACATACAGCATCACATGTCCAGTCAACCCGACGACATCCAGCAAAAGCCTTCACGTCAATACTTCAATTGAATGTTCGAGCTAACGAAAAAAGCGTCACTCAAACATTTCAACAACACATGGATCCGATGTTCCTGCGCAATAACCAGGCCAACAATCAGTCAAGCAACCAGTCAAGACACCACGTCAAAAAGCCACTTGAGCCTCCGAACGCTGGAACCACACACAACATATCATAGAGATACAAGCCAGCATTCAGCGTCAACTTGACGCATCATTTAGTGGAGTATTAGCTGTGGCAGTTTCAGTTCATCCAGCTCCAATCATAACTCCAGTTCATGTGACTAGTTCACTCCTCACTAATCTATCTATCGATACTCGTTAAGAACCAGCTCTTTTATTGTACGTCTCAAACTCACACACATACACACACTCAACTCTTGGCATTCTGTACCGCATCTCATACAAGCTTTTGTATACTTTTTTTGGGATCCAATGTCAGCTCCCAAGAAAATCGTTTTTCTTTCACATGCGTCATCTATAATATCTAAAAATCTTTGGTTATAAACTCATTCATATCGGCAAGACGCTTCTGCAATAAACCAAATTTAAGTCTAAACTGTGTTTTGCATTAAATAATCAAAGTGGCTTAAATCGCCACAAATGAGTCTTGGCGTTTTGCTCATATGAACGAGTTTCACAGAATGCAAAGAGTTGAGTGTGTGTCTTTAAGAGTTAGAGAAGTAAGATATAAAAAGGGCGGGCTCCCATCGAGTAACGAGTTGCTAGTAATATGCGAACTAGTTGAAACTGTGGTTGGAGCGGGATGAACTGGAACCGCCACATTTTACTCATTGTTAGCGCCATCTATTGGTGAGCTTGGGAAAACATTGTTCCAAGCGAAACTATAACACAAGGCAATAAAATTAAACTTTTTCCAGTATATTGAAGGGTCGGTGGTGATTCTAGACGATTTTCGTGTGCTGAAAACAAATCTGTTTTCAGAAACAGTCGAGATTTTTATTAATTTAAGCTTAAATGTACAAAAAAAATGCCTTAAATGACTCTTTTTGTACGCTTTTTGTGGCAAAGCTATACATTTGTTTTGACTTTCTTTGATATTGTCGGAAAGAACTACTCCTTAACTTTGAAATAAACTATCCCAAGCAATTCTACGATTTTTTCCAATGAAGATATACTATTTTTAGTAATTGTATCCGAGTTAAAAAAAACCCAGTACATTGTTTCTGCCCCAATATATGCAATGGGTTTTGTTGAAAATTTGCATTGAAATTCTATACAAATTACCTGCCGGTTGTACTGTTTCTGCAAAGCATTCTTTTGTGCAGTAGACAGTTATTTTATTTTATTTTTATCGAGACTATGTTTTTAAAATTTTATATCTTCACTTAAAAAAATCGTACAATTCTTTGGGTTAGTTTTTTTTTAAGTAAAGAAATAGTATGTAATTTACGGAAATATCAAAAAAGTCAAAACAAAGGTATAGGTACCCCACAACGCGTCTAAAAACTGTCAAAAAAGGCACTTTTTTAACTTTAAGCTCAAATTACTAAAGATCTCGACGTGATGAACAGATTCGTGTTCGTATATAAACTTTGGTTAGTAGTCGGAAGTAAGCTTACCTCAATTTTTTTTTTTTTAATTTTGTTTTGGGCGTTTCCGCGGTTTTTGCGAGGAGGAAAGCCTATTAATCATTATATTGAAGTTGGGCAGGGCCGACTATAACTAACACTCTCATTTGTATGGCCAAAGTGTGAACGCAGTGTGAAAATTTACAACGTAAGTGGTTCGGTTTCAATGTGAATGCTGTAGTTTGATGTGTTGTGTGGTAGCTGATATATTTTTTTGTTATTTTTGCACCACACCCGGACACTGCATACTTCTATTGCTTCCCACTGTTAAATAATATTTATTTTTTTCCAATAAAACACCCTTAGATGTCCATGATAGCAAATTTACCAAAATAAAACCCCTCGAAAGAAAGTCGTTCAAACCTCTATCTTTTACCATCTCTGAGATTTGTGCGTTCATGCAGAAGGACAGACAGACAGACAGATGGACATAACTATATCGACTAGGTTGTTAATAATGATCAAGAACATATATCAAGGCTGCAAGGCTGAACCGTTCGGTTCAATGTATACAAAAAAAGGTTCGGTTCAAATAATCATTTAAGTCGATTTCTTCAGAACTTTCATAGCTTACGTAATATTATGACCGGAAAACATAATTTTATTGTAAGGAATCGGTTAAAACGATAATTACAGTTAAGTGTAGAAATTGAATCCATATTGCGATTTTGACAAGGAAATAAAACATAAGTCAAGGTGGAAAAAGGGAAAGCAAATCTCGTATTTCGTTCAAGAGCGAAATATTCTCAACTTTTATAGGGACAAATGTCTTAAATGTTCTTGACTGTTTCTTACAATGTTTTTGACACCGTTTGTGCTCATCTTGAGTTCAATGTTCCTTAATTTGATAATTGTCTAGTATACCGACCTATGCTCGAAAAATTCCGAAATAAATTTCCTCGATTATGAAGAATTATCCATGGTTTCTTTTTAAAAGTAATTTTGAAATATGCAGTAATTGTACCAAAAGAATTGATATATGCTTTTCGTCAGATGTCAAATAAATACTAAAAAATTACATTTTCCTCATAATTCGCCGTCCATCTAGGAAAATTTTTTTGGAATTTTTTGACCAAAGGTCGGTATACTTGACAATTAGCTTTAATTTGTTCCTCTGTGTACCAAAAAAGTGAGGCTACCTTCCAAAATTTAAAGAATACCTTATTAGTGGGCCCATGGGTGATAACAATATTAGTCAATTCACACTGGCCGCAGCTTCGAAAAAAACTGTCAAAGTCGAAGCTGCAAAATTTGTGTTTTATAGAAAATGCGTAGGCTGGGTGTTCACTCAAAAGTCTCAACAATCAAGCTCTAGCGCTGCTTTCATTGATATAACCATATAACTCGTAGATGGTTATCTTTTCTAAGTTTTTTTGGGGATACTATGCAACCGTCTTAAGTAGCTGACATCTGTTTTGAACTGAACACATGCTGCATGTTTTCGCAGCTTCGACAATGCTGCGCCCAATGTGAAAAGGCTATAAGGAATGTGGTCCATTCGACTTCTCCTGATCAAAAAATTGGCTAATTTTTATCGAAAGTACAGATGAAAATCGGTCAACAATGCACACTGATCAGAATCGCGAAATAATTGGCATAAACTCGAAAATTTCATGGAAACAAAACTAATTTTTGATAATACACCTTTAAACTAGATAGTCTATATACACAGAATCGAATAATATTTTCGATTGTTTGGCCACCCTGAAATTGTTATCGATTATCAAAGTCAGCTGTTGAGTTAAGTAATTGTTGTGATAAAATTGGCGTCAACTATTTGCTAACTTTGTGGACCTGCACATCACTTAAATTTGCACACAAAATTATTGCAAATAATTGATATTGAAGGCCAGGGTATGTAGAATGTGTAAATGGAAACATTTTTTGATAATGTACAATATATTTCATTAATGTGAGTTGTTTTGTGTTGTCCATATCCAGAGAAAACTTAACCAATGTGCTCGTCTTCTGTGGAGTAAAACTAACCTTGTGCGTGTTTGTGCGTTATGTAGTATATGTTAAAATAAAGTAGAAAGTGTGTACTAAAAGATAGTATTAATCTTGTTTGCGGGTTTTTGTGGGTCTTGTGTTACTTTAAACATCTAGATAAGCTTGAGTTCTGCCATGCAACGCTGCTGGATGTATGGATCGACCACGCCCTTGCAAACGGGATATTTGGCCAACTAAAGGAATGTACGCTAACCGATGAAAAAAAGAGTGAAATTACCACAAAATCAAGAAGTTTTGAACTATATGTTAAATCGAATCTGCAAAAATGCAGCCGACATATGCAGACATTCAGAGACAAACATTCACAGTGGCTATCAAAGCTGAACTATCAAAGCGCAGTCTTCAAATGGGTAGACCAAAGTTAACAGATGATGAAGCAGGGCCACGTCTAAAGAGAAAACTAGCTGCCGATGTAGCATTTAATAATGAACACGATACCAAACTTTTAATTCATGCATCCACAATGTCAGTACGGAAATCAAATGAAAATAATACTGCGTTTGTACTTAAAAAATTTAATACTTCTAAAAGCCAGGCAACTGAAGCTAAGAGAAAGCTCGGTATAGCATAACCAATACCTTTAACAACAAATGATGCTTTAGAATTCTTGCTGGAAAATTCTTTAAGCAAACGATTGTATAATGAAATTCGTCATATAAGCAAACAGCATCACTGCGACATATACCCAAACTACCTCAAGGTTCTGGAGGCTAAATTTCAATTGAGACCTACGGGAATAACAGCTACAGAAACTATGGCAAAAGTTGCCTTACAAGATTTGTTAAACCATACTGCCAGCCGTATCTTACTGTTACAGGGTGAATTATTCGCTAATTTAGAAAGTGTTTCAAGCGTTACATTAATTGCGAGTTACGGATTTGATGGATCAACTGGACAAAGAATGTATAAAACAAGATTTGAAATGAACGAACCAGACACTTTTGATCAGTCTTTGTTTGTTACTACCGTTATACCTCTGAAGCTAATAGACGAAGTGGGAACAATTTTTTGGAATTGGAGATTGGAGATTTTGTCGACCCCTCAAAATGGAATTCGCCAAAGAAACAAAAGACCACATTCTTGCAGAAAAAAACGATTTGGACACACAAATAAAAAACTTGACTCCATGTGTAGTGACAATTTCAAATGAAAGAAAGATCTCCGTCTCATATGACCTTCACATGACCCTTATAGATGGGAAAGTGTTAAACGTTTTAACGGGCACAAAATCATGCCAATTGTGTTCAATCTGTGGTGCAGGCCCAAAACAATTTATGGAAACTACCGATATTAATTCTTGATGCTTATCTTATCATCAATTTTAGAACTCGACTTGGAGTTACTTGAGAGTCTGCATACTATTCTGATAGCTATTAGCTGCGCGTTTGCAGTCGATGCACTAAAATTTCAAAAATTCTCAAATAAAACCATTCGATCATACATGTTGCATTACCCATGGTATCCGATGTCACCAACTCTACATAAGATTCTGGTTCATGGATCAGTAGGCTTCCAGTAGGCTGTCTTGTCGAAAATGCGTCAGAAGCGCGAAACAAATTTTACAAGCGTGATAGGCAAATGCACGCTCGACAGAATTCACGGATAAATATTATGAAGGATGTATTCCAGAGATCTATGGACTCCTCAGATCCCCTTATCTCAAGTATAGGTATAAAGAAAAGGGCAGCTCGACCTAAAAACCAAACTCTTCCACGAGATGTAATTGAGCTTTTAGAAGCACCCCATAATATTATTCCAAATAATGTGCAGTCTTCACTTAATAACTACAGTTTTGATCATGACTCGGATGACTCGGAATCAGATGAGATAAATCCATTTTCGTCTGAATTAGCTGTAGAAGACAACTGAATGTAATAGTTATAATATGGAATAGTTGAATAGTTGAATAAATTGATGTAAATTTTTTCAAATTTAAGCTTTTTATTCACAGCTCTCAAAAATATAATTTTTGATCACGTATACGCTATGTTGCCATATATAGGCGGTCAGGGAAGGCGTGGTCAAATTAGCTTAAAATTTTGTTTCAATATTTAGAGTGCTATATTTAACAAATATACCAAGTTTCAGCTCGATATCTGTAATATTCGACTTTATGCCATTTTTTTCGCGATTCTGATCAGTGTGCAATGTAACAATCTATGAACCCAGACTCGAACCAAAACCTTATTTTCAATAAGTATAGGAACCGGTCCGCGAACCAACCCCCGGACCGAACCTTGCTCAAAATTTTGCTGGTTTGCAGCCTTGATATATATACTTTATACGGTCGGAAATCTCCCTGTTACTTACTTTTGCACAAACTTAATATACTCTGTGTACCTTTGGTACAGAGAATAAAAAGATTGTAGAACCATGTTTTTGTCAGTTATTACTGTTCCAGTTTTCTATTTCGTTGATACAAAACACTGCAGCAGAATATAAATTAAGTCCGGCTCGAAGGACCAATTCTATAAGCAGGTATAAAACATCATGTGCGTACTTGTACTGCTTTATCACTGTGTACATTAAGAGCTATTTTAGCTTGAGCTAAGTGTGGTATAAAGCAATACCTGAAATAGACCAGCTAATCTGACTGATTTGTTCCCTTTACCGCGCTCATAAGCACTGTTAAAAAAATGATTTCCTTCAAATTTGCCGCTTGTAATGAAAAGTTAACTCGTATATCAGATGTTTTCTGCATACGTAAACGCCTTCCCATTTTGATAAACAAATATTAAAACGAGCTCTTATACCAAAACTTAAGTTGTGGCTGTTATGCATAATTATGTTTCATCATTTAAAAACTCGCATGATTGTAATTTGGTTAACGTTCATCAGATTTTCAACGGTTTATTCGTCTCCCGCTCGTAAATAATTCAAATAATTTAATTTCAATTTTTAATTTATTTTTGTTTCAATATATTTTTCTCTCTTGCGCTCTTCCACTTGCCACCTCTGACTCAGTTCTTAATATGTATGTTAATCCCACAAATTATGGGCAACCATATAAACTTTACAAGCGGAAAGATGCTTGGCAACGCAGGATTTCCCTTATTTTTTTTATACATTTTTGTTGTTTCTTTTACCTAATGGCCACTCTGGTGGTGCGTTGCATTATCACGTACCATTTTTTATGTGCTATTAAGTGGTAAATAAGCTTATGGCGCCTTAAAGTATGCTATAATCTCAACCGCACACACACACTAACAGCCACTTTAGGTTGCATTTCGCAATATTTCTACTGCCTGCAGCTCTCACAACATAAACCAAATGAAAATACAATTTTTTTACACACTTGGCCTGGCCTTAAACAATGTGTGGCCTTCTATTTGCTAACCGGTCCGGACATTTGCGAAATTTCTGCATTCTGCATTTTCAATTTGCAGCAAATTTACATTTTCCTGCATAAGATGAAAACAACTCACACTATTCAGAAAAATTCCACAGAAACAGAAACAAAGAAAACAAAGGATTTCCATAACTTCATTCCATGCATATGTCGTTCACAACAATTTTTAACCCCCTTTTCCTTTGGCTCTTTCAATTATTACATATTTTTGTTTGCTTTTAATTTTATTGTCTGACATTGGTACTAGATTCGATTTGCATAATAAATGAATATAAACAATGCAATTTGTTCATTGTTCATAAAACGCCAGTATAATCCAATTAATTATACATTTTTATTAAAGTAAAAAGTAAACGAAACGAACTATTGTTCTAAACACATTGTGATCAATAATTCGCTTTAATTTACCGCAAGCCCTAGCACCTTTCAATTCATTACCAACTTTATACGACAGTCTATGGCCAGAAGTTGGACCCCGTGGCCAAGAAATTTACGCATTTTCCAAAAGTAAAACAAAATGTGTGTTGCTTCATACAAAATAAACTAAACTAAAATGAAACTGGAGCGGTGTTTAAGGGGAGGGGGAAAGAGGGCAAGTCAATGTATGCTTTTGTTTTTCTTACTAATATATTACTTGGCATTAAGCGAGAGCGAGAGCCTGAACTTGAGAAGTCAGCAACTCCCAAAGAGGACTTACGACTTATAAGGAGAGACAGAGAGGAGGGCAGCAGGACACCATATATAGTACATTACCAACTTGTTTTGAGCGCAAACTTTGACGCTATGTCGGCTTTTGATGCTGCCGTTGCTGTTGTTGTTGTTGCTTTGATAAAGTTTAACTAGCGCCAAACACAAACACCATATTCACACGCACACACACACACACACACACATGCACACGAGGGCGACCAGGATGCGCCAGGGTAAGCAAACAGTGTTGGCAGTTTGGCGGATTTTTGATGCTTAAGATTAAAACAAATTTGTTGATGTAGCTTTCTTATGCTCACTTTTAAGGAGGTGCCAAAATCTACAAAGAAGTGCTTCCTTATGTGTTGGATGTTGGGAATCAAACCGACAGATAAACTGAAACTAATCACCTCCTTACCTCAAAACCAAAACATTGTACTAGCACATTTTGGGTTCCATTACGAAGGCTTTTGTCGCCAATTTAGGGAGAAATGCTTAACTTAAAATGCTTTATCTTTATTTCGCTTGTGTCTAGCGATCAACATTTGGAGCGGAACAGAGCTAGCTAATGCGCTCTGTGCGTTTGATTTTCCAAAGCTGATAAGCTAAGCTCCGCTTAGCTGTCCGCGGGCCTTACTGACGAAACTCTTAAATATCTTAAGATAAAACGAAGCTCAAATATTCGATTGTTTCCGAACGTTTAGCGAATGAATCTTAATGGCTTACAATAGTTCGCAAAAAAAATCATAAATGCTTGGTCCTGCACCAAACTCCGAGTCGCTTTCAGTGTAAGCTTTTGTATTCTTAGTTTAAATAGAATAAATTTGTACGTAAATAAGACGCCAATGCATGGTTCCACCTTTTTTTACGATTAAAATACACATAGCATTGAGCAGTCGGTTTCAACTGGTAGAACAACTTCGTTTTTGCATAAGCCTGAGCTAGCTACCGTAGATGTGCTTGACATCTTCTATAAAACACACGAAAATCGACTCGCCAATTACTCACTTTTGGTCTGCTTTTAAGTCTGTTAGCGAACATCTACCGAAGGCTTAATTTATTTATATCTCGTTTGTGGAACCTGAGAATATTTTGCGAATGTTCGTTAATTGTTCGTTTTAATTTACCTGCTAGAATTTTTAAAGTCAGGCTGTTATGCTTCTACGGGGACTTGATCCCCCGACCTCAACGTTGCTCGCTGAACGGGTAAGTACCAACTTCTTACAATCATTACCATACATTTTTGCCTTCATTCTAACATTTTTCTCATTTTTGAGCCAAAACGGCATCAACCCATTTTTAGTACATCTTTGGCTAGAGTTGATACTTGATATAAAGCTTCTACGTTTCATTTCGAGGCTCTAGCCCTTACCATCTCTTGAATTTGTTTGTTCTTGTCGACTCTGCTGTTTATGCTCACTCAGAGAAAAAACAGTGAATTTCATCCTTAAGGGCGCTGTCCATGGCTACGAAAACGGCCGCGAAATGAAAAACTCCATATAAAAAAAACTGCTAAGGAATTTTTGTGTGTGGCCGTTTTAAATTCGGTTTCTACCAATCGCGAGAAATTCTTACGTTTACTACGTCTTTACACTACGTCTTGTTCAAGTGCTGTTAAGTGCTTTAAGTGCTGTTAACGCCTCTTTTTTGCCGTGACGTGAACAAAATAGGTTTTTATTCTAATTTGTGCTGCGAAATTGAATGGCCAAATTGAAAATAAAAAATGAAAAAAAAGATTCCTGCAGAAAGCGTCGCCTAATGGTACTTTCTATGGCGGGCAAGCTGAATTTAATAAACGCCATGAAAGTGAGGAGCGAAATGCGGGACTTGGCGGATAAGCCCGCCAGAGAACACCGGCGGACCGGAGCACGGTCTGCAACATCATGTGGCGTCTCCTGTCACCACAAACCACAAGCGAGGAGCTTAAAATCTATTTGGCCAGCATTCAAACACTTCACACTCCAGTCCCCTCAATCAGTTCGATATGATTCGCCTCAACTATGTCTTCGATCACAGCTACCAGACCAAAAGGAAAATCATTGAACAGCCGCCGGTGCTCAATGATCGCGACAGTAAAACGGCCACAAACCAAATGCCCGCTCCCAGTTCAGTGGACAGCGAACTGCTGGCAAGCGGTAGTATAGCGGATGGTGCAGCCTAAAATGACCCCCTGAAGGTGACCGAGCAAAAGCGGATCGGGCAATGAGGATGTGCCCTACATCAATGCCAATTTTATCAAGGTAACAAATGGGCGAACCAAACTTCAACTTTATAAATCAATCCCATTTCCTAACGTTTCCTTGACAGGGCCCCGACTACGTGGCCAAATGCTATGTGACCACCCAGGGACCGCTGCCCAATACCATTTTCGAGTTCAGCGGAGCCGCCAAGTCACACATGCTACAGCAGTACATCCAGAAGATTATCATGACCTGACCAACTTTACGGAGGCATATCGCCATAAATGCGCGAATTACTTTCCAATCAATATGAACGAAATCTTTGCCATGGCAGCCAAGTGCGAGGTGTTCATTAAGTGCCGCTGCTCGGGACTACATCGAACTGTCATAATGATAACAATTAATTTATTACTAATTTCATTTAATAATAAAAATATATTAAAATAGCACATTAAATATGTTATATTCATAATCCTGCAAGGTGTTGTTGTTTATAAGTTCGCGGGCATATTTAACAGCGCCAGAGCAGCGCACGGTTTCTTTGAAACGTTTATCGACAGAGTAAATTGTGTTATCGTGGTATTAACATAGGCTTAGCAGACTCTGTTATGATTATGCGGAATATCAACCTTTTCACAAGAAATTTTTTGGCGACCCGTGGATACCGCCCTTTAGATCAAGAATGTTCGATGTCAGAAGTACGGTGAGAATGAAAATACTTGATCCTAGAGAAGATTGAATTTTTGGATCCTGACATTCTTTTCCTTCTAGAAAACATCGAGGGCATTAATCAAGTCCCCTTAGGAGCATAGTTTTACTTTTTACTCAATGTTTCTAACATTGAGCGCGTTCACCAGCACATACCAATCATCTAACATAAATCATCAATAAAAAAAAGTGTTTGCCTGCTGGCGAACCTGTTTGATTGCAAACGGATGACCGTCGTCTAAAGCACCAACTGCTTCTGAAATCCTCATTTGAAGTGTTGTAAGCCCTGCGAGAATGTACATAACAAACTCGAATCGAACATTCACTAATAAGAAGGACTCCTGTTTTGCCAGCAGCCAAATTACATAACGCTGTTTTTTATCCAGAATTACGTTAGCAGTTGGTTTATCCAGGGCCACGCAAAGAAGGAACTGCTTGTTAATTTTAATGAAGTATTTTATGGGCAATGAGCTGAGATTACTTTAAACGATGCATGGGACATAATAGAATGATCCTTGAATTCATCCGTTCTATAATTTGGCGCTTTATCTTTACTTTACTTTGCAACTTCCAGCACAGCCTTGAACTGATTTCCATAATATATTTGCTAAAGCAGTTCCTCTCACAGTTCATTTAACAAAAACAAATTCATTTCCACAATCATTTTGTTTTTGTCCTCATTAACTTTCTTGTTTGTTTATTGTCAACAGCTGTTTGCTATCGATAAAAAAAATCACAATCAAGCATATCTAACAAACTATTTTTACGATGTATTGACATTTAACACAATCACGAAAATTAGCAATCATGATTTCACATCATGCCCGTTCACCAGTACAAGCTTACAAAAATAATCGATTTTTTGTCATCGATTTGTACTGGTGATTACATCTTTACACTAGAAATATTAAACATTAAATGAATTAACGGCCGACCGCTCACATCTGACAACAGCAGTGTTCTGCTCTCAATAACCGATTGCGCTCTCCTCTCAGTAGTTTCTGCACACACACACCCTTCTCCCATGAAAAACGAAACTGTGAGAGCGTGTTCAATGCTATTCTCTCAAAAAGTTTGCTTGCCCTCTCCGCTCTGGTACTTCGCCTGCAAAAACCAAATTGAGAACGAATAAAGCTCAATTTCAAGACCGTAATTCTTGAAACTCAGGAACGAATATATTTTGTTTCCAGAGCGTTCGTACTCAATTTATATTATATTTCTTAGTGCTTATCATTTTACCCTTTTGTCGTTTTGGTAGAGAGTATATCAAGTAAGAGCGCTGCAGTCGACTGCTTTGTGTGTTTTCATTCATTTGCTTGCTCACGTGCAAATTGAGACACATATACGCACATGCTTAAGCTGGTCGCTGCGGTCGATGCTGTTCTCTTTCTAAGAACAAATCGATTCGTGCTTAGTTTTGGTGTTTTTTGCCCGATTTTATTCGGATGTGACCCAGAAATCTCTAGAGGTTTACTTATAAACTTAAGCATTTCAAGTTAAAGCTGATTGACTTTATATGTGAAGGTGTACATATATGCCCAGCTGATAGATTTGATGACAAAAGTTGAGCGATTTGCAAACGCCTGCACAAAGCCAAGTAGATTTAATGCGTACAGTTTTTCTTCCATATGATCTAGAAGCTGTTCTTATTCTTGTCACTTCACAAATAAAGTAGTCCAAGTTTAGTTGGAAGTGCAATAGTTTTTACGAAAATCTTTAGAGATTTCGAGGACACCCCTGATTGAGAATTGGAAAAATTATGCATATTTTGTTCAAAAGTAAAAGTATATTTTAATTTCCGATAATAAACTAGCTGTATACCCGAAGCTCGGGTCCTTTTCGACCCTAAAAAGTCTCAAATTCGCCCTGAAAATTGGAAATCCGCGATAAGGCGATTCACACTAAATTTTAGACAAATATTTTTATAGTATCTTTACTAAATTTCAGAAAAAAATTTCCTTAAATACAGAATTTTTTTTTTGAATTTTTGACAATTTTCTAAATTTTAGGCCGATTTTCTTAAATACAGAAAAAATATTTCTGAGTGTGTATGTCGATACCTCACAAAAATTTTCAGTTCATAGTTCAAATAATTTTTATGAAATGGCTTTGAATCACTTTTGAACTAGTTCCAAATCCTGAACCTGTAAAAGATTTAACTCCATATTAAATCATAGTTTCAATCAATAGTTTCAGAATAGTTTGGTTCTGAACTACTTTTGAACCGGTTCGAAACCGGTCCTTAACCGGAATAATATCAAACTTCATATTTCCAACCAACAGACAACTCTATCTTTCCCTTCAAATTCGACAATAAGTTATTTTGAACCAAAACTAAAATCGCAAAATGTAAAAAAAACTCAGCTTGACATGTTTAAAAGAAAATTCTTAAAAAATATATTTAAATAAAACGGAAAATGTATATCATCCCTCTCGAAACAGAGTGAGAATCCTACACATTTCTTGTATAAAATCTTAATTTGGCAGACATAACCACAGACAGACCATAAATTGACTCGAATTTCTTCAACTTTTTGTCTGTGAAATTCGAAGAATAAACTGTAAAAACTCTTTTAATTTGATTTGATGCACATAAAATTCAATTGGTTGTCTGTCGTATTTTAGCCTTTTTTCTTAAGAAACTTGCAGTCGCTCCCTGCCAGCACTTACCAACGGCGGACGGACAGTGTACGGTAAATGTAACAGCATGTGGAAAGTTTCTCCTTTAACGCTCACTTGTTACTCCACAACGTTCTTCTTTTCAGTTGTTTGTGTATTTACTTGGAAGCCGTTAAGTTTCATTTCCGTTTCATTTCATTTCGTTTTATTACTTTGGTCAGTTGGTTATTCATGTTGGCTGAAAGTTTGCAGCAAGCGGCAAGCAGCACCCCACTAGAGTTAATTGAATGCTTAACCTTAACATGCAGCAGCCACCACTTGGACCACGCCCTCACTTGTAATACCCAATGTCAGTGCAATCAGCAAAACGCCCAGCAAAAGATCCAAGTCATTGAGACAACCTCGTCATCGTCGTCTTCTAATTGCCGTTGACTTCTTCTTGTGGGCCTCATTACTTAAGCACGCGCTCCTCTGCTGACAGAGCGATTACGAGACGCCCACGAATAAGGTCATCACACAGCTGAGCAGAGGGTAGAGGGCGTTAGGGTGTGTGAGTAGTACTGCAACTGCAGCGACTTTTTCTGGTTTTGTTTTCTTAGCTGGGCGTCATCATTACCGTCAACAGTTTTTTTTTCCTAGCCGCAATTTGCCAGTAACTGGCATCGTTTTTGGAGACGACAGACGTCATTGTCGGCGCCCACAAACGAATGGAAAAAGTGCTTTTCCTTGGGTATTTTTGGCCTGAGCTGCAATTGCTGCTCAGTGGGTGCTTTTTTAAATTCAAGAAGTGAGCTGAAGACTTCAAAAATTTACCAATGAATTATTTTATGCAACAATTTATAAGGTGCGTCAGGTAAGTGAGTAATTGAACACCTTCGTGTGCTTGGGCCAACTCAAATTGACAAATTCATTTCAGATGCTGGGCAGGCAGCACAGAGGAGGGGATACATAGCCCAACACTAATTATACAATGGCGGCTGCTCCTTAATTAAAGCAGCAGCAACCTTGGATATTTTTGCATACTAAAAAGCTTTACGCAAGGTGTGTTCATTACTTCTGATGAAGGCGTCTTCTTTGCATATTTGGCCAGTCCGTAAGTTGCTACAAGTCTTGCTATTTGGTTTGCCAGTAGGCCTGTGCGATTTGTCATATTAAATATACCCAAGGGTTGGCCAGGGGGAAGGGCCAACGACTGCTCGAGACACTTAATGGCACTCACTAATTGCTGTGATCTCTGACACAAGCAGACAACTTTCCCAAATATTTACTTTAGTTAGTGACATAAAAAAGGGGGCAAAAAATTAAATCATGGTAAAATGTTTTGTTGAAAAAGATTGTGTGAAAGAAATGAAAAGTTTAGGTGTCAAGAGAGCAAAACAATTTATGAAATTTCAATGCACAACAAGTGTAAATCGAAAGTGTTGACACTTTGTGGGGGCTTAAGTTGATTAAGTTAAAGTTGGACCAAGAATGAAAGGGGATAAAACTAATAGAAAAATTTATAAGCATGAAGTGGATAGCTAAATATGAACAAGTATTTCCAAAATACACAAAACGCTATTACATGAAAAAGCACAATCAATGAAAAAATAAGAAAAATTTCCATTTTACTTTAGTGGAAAACTCCAGTTTTGTTCTTGATTTCGATATATTCGCTAGCATTAATAGAAAAGTAAAACCATAATTTGTTTTTAGGTTGATCATAGTTCTTTTCAGTTGATTGCTTAAGTTTTACTTGTTTTGTATATACTTAAGTAAAAAGTTTATATATTTAGCAGCTAAGGCGGATCAAAACCAAGACTGCAAACCGAATATTGAAACTTAATTGTAATTGCAATACCTTACGACTAACAATAAATTAATTGTTAATCGTCAGTTTCTACAATTAACAATTGATTAATTGGTTATCTTTTTAAAAAATTTGATTAAAAACTAACAATTGAATGGGTTCGTAATCACCCTTTGCTCGCAACTCTCGAGAGCCAGCTCTACCTCTCAGCTCATGACACTCAGCTCTTGGCTCTGAGCTGAAAGGCACAGCTCGTGAGCCACAGCTCTCGGTTCTAAGCTGGGAACCACAGACTTAGTGGTTCACGAGTTATTCAAACCTATTTTCCGTGACTGACAACTTTTTAAATCGCGAAAAAATACCATAGAATAGTGTTAATGAAAAACGCTAATGCCAATCAAGTGGAAAATCATACCAAAATCTATGCATAAGCGCAATTCACAGCTAAGGGATCTCCATGGTAAAAGGACCGCCAAGTGCTTAAGAAACTGCTTTTCAAGGCAACAACTACATCGCTTTGATTTTGACAATAGTGAACCCCGAACCATGGATGACCAATGCTGAAGAACATAGATAGAGCATGAAGAATGTATCAGTTCCACCATATTCACTGTTAATTCAAAAAAAGAACCTATCAGATGTACATAGTTCATAAGCGTTATTCAATAATATTTGCTAACGACATTTGTTGAGTGAGGCCAATTCAGATACTTTCTGCAATACATATACCGCCTTGATATGGGTTCAGTCGCAAACAGCTCAGAGAGCTATTATGGCTCACAGCTCAGAGCCGAGTGCTGTAACTCACGAGCTGAAAGCCTTTCAGTGCTCTCGGCTCACGATCAGCGGTTCTCGGCTCTGAGCGATAAATTCCGAATTGAGATATGCGGTCATAGCTGTGGGTTCCTTCGAATCTTTTGCAGGCTAAAGTCGCCGATGCTCTACCAGTGTGCTGTGACACCAATAAAACTTCTTCTTTTACTCGACCAGATATCCAATGCTGTGGACACATAGTCAACACCCTTTAAGTCACATTTTATCAGGTGCATTTGCTCTTCGTAAAAAGTATTTATTCGACGGCCTAAGGTTCGACGACTTATTAATGAAAGTCCTTTTTCACATATTTTCAAGTCCCTGAATATTTTTCCATAATATGGATTTTCAACAGCACGTAACGGGATCATTGAATGAATGAAATATTTCACTACGTTATCGTCAAATTGCTCTTGTGATAATTTTTTCTCAACAGATTTCTTGTTCACACTTGGCTAAATCTTCTAAGAAATTGGGTTTAATGAAATACTTTTTACTTCCTCAATATTATAACTGGGTAAAAAGGAATTAAGATGCACAAATCTTAGCCGAAAGTAGCTTATTGCGACTTCGAGAAGGAAATAAATCACAAGGTGAGGCTAGACACTTTGGAACCCGTTGTGGAGCACGTATGAATGATAACCAAGGAATCAAACCGGAACCAGAACCGGAACCGTATACCGAAAAGAACCAATTAAAACTTTAAGCCACAACCGGAACAGAAAAAGATATTTTTAGTTTTCTATATACCGGTATCCGATATTTTTGGAACCGAAAAGATCGAAAAGAACCTGCACACAAAAAAATCTGGTGGGTAAAATTAACTAACGCTGACAGTAACTTTTTTCGAAATTTTTTATGCATGTGGTTTTGTTGTTGCTTGGGAACTGTGCTAACAGTAAAATCTACAGAAGAAATTGTAAAGTTCACGTATTTATTTTAGCTCGTATTTTGTTGTTGCATTTAACAACTGTACGCTGTGTAAATTCAACCACAAATATTTTTTCACATATTTTGTTGTTTTAATAAGTTACTGCTACTACAGTAACTTTAACATAGAAAATAGTTACCCTGACGTGATTTTTTCATCTTATACTTTGTTTTTGCAGCAATTTACTGTACCCACAAGTAAATCTTACCGCTCAAATAGTATAACTTTTTAAATGAATTTTGTTGCTTCACTGATTAACTCTACCGACAGTAAATCTAACCGCGAAAATTGTTGATTGAGAAAATTTCAGTTTGGCCCTTATATTTATATTGTACTCTGACTGAATTTGAACTTGAGAATTACTAGTGGTCTCATTTATGCGACATTTAAGAAATTTTTCGTGCATGTGGTTAGGCAGATTCAATACAAGTAATATGTTAGACGCGTTTCTATTAACGCGAGCCGTAGCGTAACTGGTAAAGACGTCCATCCAATCGTGTTCTCTCTCAGTCCAAGGGCCCAGAGTTCGAATCCCCCCCAAGTAAGTAAAAATTTTTCAAATAAAATAAAAATGTGTTTAATTCAAACAATTGTTTCAGAACCAAAATTGATGGGTGGTGGGGGTATTAAGGTTGCCTCTTCTGGTCTGGGAATTACTATTTTTATGGTAAAATTACTGTACACACAGTAAGAAAATTTACTTACTGTACGCATCGGTTAATATTACTAATTTTGTGGGTTGGCGCATTTCTAAACGATATTTTCAGTTAGATTTACTATTGCAATAGTTCTCTTTGCGTAAAGGTTTACGTGATAGTTACTGTCAAATTTTGTGAATTTTACCGACTTTTTGGGTTGGCGCATTTCTAACCCAAAATATCGGTTAAATTTAACCACAGATTTTTTTGTGTGTGAACATTGTACCAGTACAGTTTTGGTTCAGAGTGAGCCAACTAGACTATAATAGTTTGGTTAAGCAAAAAACAAGTAAGAAAGTCGGTCAAGCTCGACTGTAATATACTCGGTACCTGGAGTAGCAGCTGAAAGCAGCACTGCTGAACAATAGATGAAGCCACTGCTTGCATTGAACAATGAGCGATTTTCAAAACTGACCATTAGATACTGGCAGAGCGGGGTACGTAACTTTCTTTTGCTCATAACTTAATTATCGTTCATTCGATCTTGATTATTTCTTCGGCAAGTCGATAAATAATCTTGATTACTAAATATCCTTAGAAGGTACTAACCATCTATCTACAAAACTACGGGAGATATGACGTTTTTTTCAAATACCGGGGGCGGGAGGGGGCGTGGCAAAAATTTAAAATAAACTTGATTTGCCTGCAAGTATAAGAAGTATATGTCTCATACATGTCAAATCTCTATCTCTTATCATCTCTGAGATCTCTTCGTTCATACGGACGTACAGACAGACTGACATTTCTATTTCGACTCGGCTGTTGATCGGAAATGATTCCTTCTCCCTGTTAAATACTTTTGCACAAACTTAATATACTCTGTGTACCGCCGGCAAGTTTCGACCTCTGGTTCAGATACGATAGTTTTGTAAGTTTATAGTATTTCGATTCCCGATTTCATGTTCTCAAATTCAGTTTGGGTTCAAAGTTTTTATATTGGTAAACGTTTCCGTTTCGGTTTCAGACTAAGAACCCTGCTCCACATCATTTCAAATAAACTAAACTTTATCACCGCCCAACAATCCTCTCCCACTGATTACGCACCCACATGCTCCAAACATGTGGCATAAACTCGCATTGTTGCCAACTCACCGTTAGAACTTTATGCCGGGATTTGGCAGCTAATGAGAAAACTGCAACAGACTCAAGAGTTGTCTGTCTGTTTTGTGGGATTTTCTCTTACACTTTTACTTAATAGGAATGCTTATTGCATTTTATACTTTACTTTTGCTTTCTCATAAAGACTGATACTGAAACAGAGACTGGAGCGTAGTTGAGGTGAGGCCAAAGCCCCAAGCTCATTACGGCAATGACAAATCAGTTTTCTTGTCAAACGCAACCAACTACGTTCATGTCAAGTGGGTGCGGATGGCGTTTTCCAATTTTATAGCTCACAAGTCCTCGGGCCAAACAGGGAATTAGGAATGCTAGAAACGTGCATGACTTTAGTTTTGTGTTTGTTTAGAAATTTATGACACGAGCTAAAGCAAAAGTTGCTCCAGTTGATAGACAAAATTATATTTGTATTAATTTTAATTGAATGAAATTGGTTTGTTTGCGTTCTGGTTTAATGATTTATTGGAATTAATTAACAAAGTGTTTTAATATTTTATTGAATTTTCTTTTTTTTTTTCTTTCAAAAAGCCAAAATGTAAATATGATAAAAAAAAATAGTACAAGCTGAAATATTGTATAAAATGGTAAATAGTTTGCTGAATAACTTTTGTTTACTCTTTAATTTATGTTGTGTGTTGGCAAACAGTTTTAAATTGTATTAAAACATTGAGATAAGAAATCTAACAGAAAAAATGAAGTTAAAGCTTAAAATATAATTGCAAAAGTTTTTTGGTATGAAGTATTGATTTTCTTACCAAAACCTAGAAAGGCGCGTTAAATTGAATTCGAAAAGTCACACATAAATTTCATTGAAATTAAAGTGGTTTACTGAGTTCTGTTGTGGTCGAACTAACAAGCCGCCCTTAAGCGTTCGGCCCTACTATGGGTAGGTCTATTGATACAGGACCGGTAGGACAATTTTTAAATGAGCTTCCTGAGCTTATATTTTCCTACGAATGTGGCATTGGAGTGTTTGAGGATTAAAATTTTTCTTCACTGAGGCTGTGCAGATCTTCTGCAAATGAGCTTCCAGATCGATTGATTACCGACGAATGTTGCATTGGAGCTAGTGAAGGAGCTTCTGATAATCTAGTATGCCTAAATTTCCCCATAAAGTTCGATGAATTTGACAAGCTATTCAAATTTAAAACTTAACAAAAAGCACGACTACTAGACTATCATGTCTCATGTGTCGAACAGTGTGAAGACAGCCTATGACTTTGAAAAGAAAACATACACTTCGATATAAAATGAACTAAAATGTAGAACATAGCTTTAATTTCTAATGTAACCTATAATTCATATTTAATGTTAATCCATAAAGAAAGTGAGCAAAAGAAAAAAAAAATTTTATATGAATGTTGGTCGAGTTCTTTGAAGAAGACGTTTATTAGAGAAATATGTCTTTTTCCTTTAGAGAATGCCTAAAAAAGCCTCCAAGAATACTTACATATAGCTCCATTTTTGTTCTATATACGGCGACAATGCAAGGTGGTCAGAATGCCTGAAAATTTGGCATAAAGTCCGATATTTCATGGTTTTATAACTCAAAATCGCATTGATTTTATTGTGAATTGTACATTCGCAAGATAAGAAAAATCTGTATTCAAAAAATTTTAATGTCGTCAACTGACAAAGTCAACTGATTATGTGCAGTCCTGATTTATCGAAAATCGGTGGCAAATATTGATAGTCTTTGCACGTGTGCTGTGGCTTATCCATTAAAGAGAATATAAATTGGAAATCTGGAAAATATTCGTACTGGTATGCCAAATATATGTTTTATATTCCGATTTACTGTGATTTTATAGCGTCTATTTCATTGTTGTTGGTGTATTCTTATAGCGAAAATTTAACAAGTTTAATCGTGTCTTGTGGAGTATAACTTATTTGCTGCATACAGAACTAAACTGCAGAACTACACAGAACTAAAAACAACAAGTTGTTCAAAGAAGTGTAAAGATTTATGTGTAACTAATGACTTCTGCCCGTTTTTGCCCCCTTTCAAAAAATCTTAAGTTTTTCAGTGCCATATGAGTTTTGCCATACAATCCTGCTTGAGGTTTGATACAACAGCAGGCGCAATGATTCTGCATCCATTAATGGATATTGCAGTGGCTCGTTTTCCAAAAATTCGTTGAGAAACTCCAATTTCGAGTGGTTGAATTTGGCAAAATTTTCAATACACTTTAATTAGGAATTAATCAAGCTATTTAAAAACGTAAATGAAATAATTTTACAATTTTGCTGAGTTGGACCATTTTTAAACTTTCGAAAAAATGGAAAAATTATGCCTAATCTCTAACCTGCCAAAAATTGAAGCATATTTTAAGAAGATATAAATGTTATGTTTGATGGCCAAGCCACGCCCCCATACTTACTCCGACCACTTGTAAAAATTTAATATGGATATATATGCATTTAATGAAATATTTTAATTTTGACTGATAACATCATTCAATATTTTTAAATACGTCTACCATTTCAGCCGAATACATTTAGGGTATTCAAAGCGTAATTGTGTAAATTTACAAGACGCTGCTGTTTAACCTCGTAATTTTTGGCGTAAATCAGCTGTTTTTGAAAGGCTGTGAATTTTGCTGTCACTTTTGAGTCAAAGTGTACAAGAAGCACTGATACAGCGAAAAATAGACCTAGTACTTCATAAAATAGAATGCATTGATGCTAGGTGTACAAATCAAGATAAGTACAAGCATAAAGAAATAAGAATACATAAAAAATCTTTAGGTATGGACCATGAAACTGTCAATGAAATCATGGATGAGCTTATGGAGGATCTTACTGCAATTGCATGCTGTCGGCTAGAAACCAAGTTCTGTGTGCCCAAATCAGTGAACTGGCGAACCAATGTGCTGTCATTTTTCAATGATGGTCGCTTTCTCCAAATGCTCCGTGGCACTAAGAGTCAGTTCGCGTTATTTTTCAAATTGCTTTGTGTCGACTGTATTTCGACCTCGATTGGAGCTTGAGTTAGCGATTGCAGTTTTTGGGTTGGAGTTGTCAAAAGAAAATTCATCAATTCAGTCTTGTTAAAGAGTGTTTGGAGCTATTTTGAGGAAAATGTGTCAATTTATTTACTGGCCAGATGCCACTAACGGACAATAAATATACACTTTTACGCTTTTACGCCCGATTTTTTAAACATACCCCAGGGCAGCAAAAAGTTGGTAATTTATTACCTTTATGTTTTGTTGTTGTGTCGTAAACTTTTGGAGTTTACGCTTTTTGATTTACGCTTTTACGTGAGCTGGTGAATACCCTAATTGTTTTTAAGTCC
This sequence comes from Lordiphosa magnipectinata, assembly GCA_037044535.1. Lineage (NCBI taxonomy): Eukaryota > Metazoa > Arthropoda > Insecta > Diptera > Drosophilidae > Lordiphosa > Lordiphosa magnipectinata. The sequence continues at coordinate 46,321 of JBAMBO010001754.1, read as the reverse complement.
GGAATGGGTCTCACATTGATGAAATTGTGAAAATTTGGGACCCGATGAAGCTTATAACATGTTGAACAGTGCACCTGCAGCTTCCCCTCTGTTCCGGCGCATTTAAATGCAATTTAAAATGTGTAGAAAATTAAGGTATAGATTCAACTCCTGATGTAGACATCAATTTCTATTATTTTTTATAAAAAAAAGTTGTTTTTTATATAAAATATATTTTTTTTATTTTTTAAATTTTTATTTTGAATAAAATTTTTAGAATAAGTATTTTCAAATATAGTTATGCCATCTTCATTTTTTATATTATTAATTTTTCTATAAAAATCGTAAATTTGCGGAAAAAAAACGACTTTCATCAGCCACCCTGTACCAAGGTAAGGTAGAAGGTACACAAAATATGTAAATAGGTATGTACTTAGGTACAAATACATAGGTACTTCCAAACACTGCCTATCTAAATGTTGTTAAGACTCAAGAAGCATTATCCCTTGACACACTAGAGTGTGCTGCCATATCCGCAAAGTTTATCCGCTTCACCTTTTGCTTAAACAAAAATTCATTGACCATATATGTACCTACACAGAAAAAACAGATCACGATATTTATCAATCTGGTGTTTTGTACTATCAAATCGGCCTTCATCTGAAAAATACCCAAATGATATGTTCGAATATATCACTTTGACATTTCGAACACATCAAAGTAATATTTTTTCAGACCAACAATTTTATATTGGTTAATATCAATGATATATTATTAAAGTATCAAAGCTATATTTTCAAACTACCTGTAGGACATGGTTTTAGTATCAAAGAAATATTTTTAAAAATATCAAAAGGGTATTATTGTTGTACCAATGCTTTATTTTTATAATATCAAAGCTATATATTTATAATATATATTACAATTATTATGACAATTATCTTTCTGGAAAAATCTGCTCTTCGTCGCTAGAAGAAATGTAATTAAGGCGGTCGAAGTTAAATCCACACTCTAGAAAAATCGCAAAATAAATATATTGAGAAGAATAATTATTTCAATACAAAACTTACCCATTAATTTTTCGTACACCAAAATGTCAACGTGCTCAACGAGTTTTATATCTTCCATTTGAAACTGTAAAATTATACAAAATTAATAAATAAAAAATTAATATTTTTAAACTCGCATAAGTTTTTTTGTGCATGTGTGCGAAACTGCCGAAAGCAAAGGCTGAGCATGCGCTTTTTTGTTCCGCCCTTGAAATTCAAACAGCACACATATACATACATACATGCATATTTTGCATGTACATTTTTATGTACGCATGTTTGCATATGCATGTATGTGTGCTTGTGTGCTGTTTGAAGTTCAAGGGCAGAACAAAAAAACGCATCAAAATATGTATACATACATATGAACATATTTGAACACGCACTTCTACTGCGTAGATAGCTCAATATGTATGTATGAGTGTGGGCATTATAATCGTAAACACTATTAGCGACTAAATAAAGGCAATAATTTTTTTACAATTTATTAATTTACAAGTACAACAACAGTACAACACATGCAATTCACATTTTATTCACTTTTACCGTTTACATTTTTTTTTAAGTCACCGCCCTTTTTTTTACTTACCTCTCACACGCACCAGCACAGATCGAATGACGAAATTCGCAAGAAGAAGCTAGAAGTTCGCTGCAGACCCGACGCCAATTTCGTTTTCGCGCTTGCGGCAGCATATCAATGAGCATTGTTTTTGCTTTTTTCGAGATAGACTATTGCAGTCTCTCTTTGATTTGAGAAACTCTGTGTGTCTCTTTCTACTTTCAGAATTTCGATGTCTACTTTGATCTGAAATCAATTCACTAGGGCATTTTTCATGTCACTTTGATCATTTCACACTTGAATATAATATTTTTAGTATCAATGTAGTACTACAAGTTCATATTGATATTAAATAGTTTCACTTTGATATGAAAATATTGATATTACTGATACGATATTGAAATAACTGATCTTATTTTTTCTGTGTAGGTACTTCCAAACACTGCTTACAGGTATCTACTCAAAATTAGACACAAGCAAAACATCAATCGACTGTTTATGGTTTCCAAAACGAGTCTAGTCCAACAAAAATTAGGCAGTTCCAAGCAAATGTCCGTAAAATTTTTTAATAACATATATATCGAGTTTGTCCAGTTCAATTATACAATTTTTTTAAATAAATGATGGGCTTAAACATTTTGTAATTTATTTATATTTACACCTGCTCTTACCCCCCCCAAAAAAAACACACCTCCACAGCTATTGCAAAATCTGCACATGAACAAATGTTAATTTTGTGCAGATGCCCCCCCAAAGAGAGACTTTGTCATTGTTTTTGTTGGTTTGTTTGTTTTTTTGTGGCTAGCTACAACTTATCGTATACAGATGGCAGTCATAAAGTAAACGTAAACAAAAAAAAAAAATCTTCATTGCTCTTGCGACATCTTCGGTTGCAATTTGCAAACAACATACAAGTGTACGAGAAATGCAGCCATTTTATGGCTACCGAAAATGGTTTTCAAATTGTATTCTGTTTGTTTTCCTTTTGGAAAAAGAAGTCGCAGACAGCCACACGAAAGCCATAATAATAGAGACCGAGCCTCTTGCACATCGTCTATTTTTTATGATTTAATATGGGAAAATGTGGGTAAAGTGACCGACAAAAAAAAAGCAAAGAAAAACACTTGTAACTGGTTTGGGTAAGAGGGGCGTGAGGTGGCGTAAAGCAACATGGTGAATAACATAATCGCACATTATTTCTTCTTTATTTTTGGCGGCTGGCAACATTTGTTGGCCCGTTGGGAATTTGGCTTTGCCTATGGGGCAACAAGTGTTGACTTTAGCTGACTTTTGTTGTTTGTGGAAGGCCGTACAAAAAGAATCTGATTGTCTGTTGAAGAGTGCCCCGTATCCCATATTTACCTAAAAGGCCTTTAACTTAAAGTCTTTAAGCCCAAACCCCTAAAAAAGACATCTAATCAAAGCCCGCGGCTTTTGCTTGCTCGCACCACCCACGGAAAGAATAGATATGAGAAAAATCCGCCCTTAGCGCTGCAAAATCTCATCAATCAAAATCTTAGTGTGATAATTTTGTAGCCCCGCAACGTAAAATCACAAGCATTTCTTTCAACTAAAACAGCTCCAAATGCCCAACTAACCCACATTTCGCTGAAACGTGAAGAAGGATGATGACGATGATGATGATGTCTAAATGAATTTGTTGTTGTTGTTGTTTGAGGATGAGACGAAAACGACGACAACGACTTGGCTGTCTTTATATCCTTCTGTCAGACGTGGCGCAATTTCCAAATGCCCTGGGGCTGGCCACAGACAAATCGAAACTTCCGCCTTGGCCTCTGCGCCTTAATTTGAAAGTTAAGCGTTATAAACACGTTCATTTTCCCTGCTGCCTGCTCGCTTGCTTGCTCCCTTTTCCCCTTGAGCTGATATCTGGCAAACCAAAAGCTAATGTTGCGCGATTTCCAAACACAAATTGCTGTCATTAAAATCATTTCAAATGCGAATAAAAGCTGTAAAAAAAAAGAAGTAAGTACATAGCAAAGCGAAACTTGGCCAGGCAAGGGCCAAAAACAGAAACAATAACAACAACTTTTGTGGACTAAATTGAAATGGAAAGCAATAGACTCAAGTAATTAGAGTTTTGGGCTGGGTCCCAAGAACTGATCATTAAAATTCACATCATTCAGAAACGTTTTGCTTGGAAATATATATTTAAAATTAAAATTATTTTAATATCCCTTATGACCAAGGGTGGATAGAAACATGTTTGACTAGAGAGAAAGGAACAAGGAAGTGTGAATAAATCAGTTGAATTTTATGAATTAAATTAATTAAATTATCATCTAAACAGTAAAGCTTATGCTTTAAAGATGGTCAAACATGAAGAAACTAGGGTAATAAATATGTAAAATTTTTGTGTTAGTTTGGTAGGTCTACCTGCTTGCATTGACGCGCGGAATGCGACTGAGAAACTTTTTTCTGAACGGTATGTGTGACTTAAGCAAGCAGATGCTTGGGAACATTAAAATAAAGTATATATATTCTTGATCAGCATCAACTGGAGAGTCTAAGAAGGAATTAAAAATATAAAAGTTTACTAGGTTGACTAGGATATTCTTGGTCAGCATCAACAGCCGAGTCGATATAGCCATGTCCGTCTGTCAGTCTGTCTGTCTGTACGAACTAAGAGATCTCAGAGTTGGTAAGAGATAGAGGTTTGACATGTATGTGACATAAATTTCTTATACTTGCAGGCAGATCAAGTTTATTTTCAATATTTACCACGCCCCTCCCGCCCCCGCAATTTGGAAAAAACGTCATATCTCCCACAGTTTGGTAGATAGATGGTTTATACCTTCTAAATATATTTTGTAATCAAGATTATTTATCGATTTGCCGAAGAAATGATAAAGATCAGATGAACGATACTCAAGTTATGACCAAAAGAAAGTTACTTCCCTCGCCCCGGCAATAGTGGCGCCATCTGTTGGCCAGTTTTGAAAATCCCACATTGTTCAATTTAAGTAGTGGCGCCATCTATTGTTCAGCAGCGCTGCTTTAAGCTGCTACTCCAGGTACAGAGTATATTATAGTCGGGCTTGACCGACTTTTTCACTTGTTTTTCTTTCATTCATTCATTTCAAGTGTTTTTTTTATCTTAAATTTGAATTGTTTTAGACGAGTTCAAGTTCTAGAATGTTTTTTTTAAGCCAAAGTTTCGGTACCTACCAGAACTGATTCGGTTCAACTCTCTGCTTTAAATTTTAGCTTAAACTTTTCCTCCTTTCGGCTTGTGCATTTTCTAAATTTATAATCTGCTATTTTCGAGTTAATCTAGTACGTTTCAGTTGTAATTTCACTTATGTATGCTCTGACTGTCTCATGGCAAATAAATACCAGTGTGTGTGGGTGTCATAGAAAGCACACCCACACACCCACACACACACAGATACACCCACACCGCAAGGTTAACAGGGTCGCTGTGCATTTAAGTGGCTTGCAAGTTTGTGGCAGGCCAACACAACAGAGCCAGAGAACCAACCAACTAACTAACTAAGAGTAGCTACATTTTGCTACTAATAAATTCAGCTCATGAAATGGCAGCAAAAGCAAGTACGCACATGGCTGCAATTAGAAGAGCTGCACAAACGAAAAAACGGAAAATCTGAATCCAAATTAGCTTAACAATTTTTCCATTAATTTAAGTTGATCTTCTTGAAATTGATTTATTTCAAATGGGTGAAACACGTTTCTCGAATGGGTCAAACACCGAAATGATTTCTAGTTGCCTGCCAATGCATCCGGTTTCGGTTTTGGCTTCCACTTCCCCCAAAGGCTTTTTTCCTGGGTCTCGTTTTCAACTGACTGTCAACTGCAAACTGTTACGCATTGATGATGGCCCGGCCATTCGCTGTCGTCTGGCGATGTCACCAATTAGATTACATACAAATGTGTGGGCATGTGCACAACGGACAGGGTCAGGGATGGGGGAAAACTATGAATGTGAATTGTTAATACTCAATTAAACTAGTTTGACTTGCACTGGTTTTGCATTGTGTCATTGTTCTCAGAAAGAGTTTTGAGTGTAGGTGAAAGATTACGTCCACTTGAAGCAGTTTCTTAAGAGCCAGGCTGTGGGTTTGCATGCTTTGTTCCAAGTGTTGTGTGTAAGAACTTGAAAGCGATTATTAAATGAGAAGGATTTGTGGCAAATAAAGCATTTCCACTTGAATAGGGAAATTACCTTTGGCGAGTTAGAGCGAACTAAAATGAAAGCTGAATTTGTTAACATTTTCTTCTTTAATTGCCCCTTTTGTGAGTTGTTCACTCACTATTTTTTAGTTTTTGTTGTTCTTGATTGAGTAAAATAAAATGAGTCTCTCTCTCATATGAATAACTTAACTTGTTCTTCTTTATTTGCGCTTTTTTGTTCTGTTATACACGCACTTGTACTTTTTTGAGTTGGGGTGTGCTTGAGTTAGTGATATGTTTAACTGAATAACATGTTTTTTTTTTAAATTGCTCTTTTTTTGTTCAGTTGTTCACTTACCTATCTTAATTTTTAGTGTTGGCTTGTACTTGATTGAATAACCTTAAACGAATTGTGTGAGCAACTGAACAAGAAGCACAACTGAGCAATTAAGAGAGCAAACCCACTGAAGTAAGCAGTTAAGCCCAATATTTTCGTATATGTCGTTTTTTTCCCTAGACTATGTTAATAAGGAAGACTCAAGGGAACTGTATTTATTTAAATGAGGTGAAATTTTGTCTCTATAAGGGCTTAATTGAGGTTAAGTATAAGGCTGCGAACATGTGAAATTCTTAGAAGGTTCGGTCCAGAGTTTCAACTCCGTGGAAAAGTCTAAGGTTCGGTTCTCGGACCAGTTCCTTTACTTATCGAACCTAAGGTTTGGTTCAATGCTTGGTTCATGGATTCCTAAATTGCTGAGACAATAGTTGGATAAAGAATGCTTATTTTTGTTAAGAAGGAGCCGTCCAGCTTATTAAGCTATTAAAAACGTAATCAATTCACGAAATGACCCCATTCGTTATATTCAGCCATGCTCCCATTTTCGCTTTCGCAAAACTTTTACGATTTCAAGCCGGTTTTTGTACCAAATTTGTACTCAAAATCGCAAAATTTTTACGAAAGCGAAAATGGGAGAATGGCTGATTTAGCCTATTCTCTTCCCAAAACAGAAGAGATATATAACAAATCGAAAAATATTTCCGTGGCACCGAGAATTGGTTTTGTATAAAGGCCTATACTCAGATGAGATAAAAATTTACTTCGGTACTAAATTTCATTAAAATAAGACACCCGTTCAAAAGTAATTAGATTTCAAACTGTTCAAAATTGTTTCTATTTATGTAAAGTATCGTGCCGAACTAAATTATTATCTCATCTGAGTTTAGGCCTTAAGGAATTTGGTTGGAAGTCATTTCCGTGGTACCTCTGTATTTGTTGTGAAACTAAAAGATTCTATATGAATAATATAACAATATATAAGAAGTTTTTATCAACAAAATTACTTCAGGCAACAGCTTTTCACATATTTTCAAAAATGCAGAAGGGAAATCAGTTTTGCGATAAAAAGTGCTTGAGATGTGATACAATGAATACAATGTGGTACAAGCACCAGCCCCATTTCGCATGCGTATAACTGTGTGAGTCTGCGATGTCATTTGACAGATAAGTTTTAGGTTGGGAATATGATTTTTTTCAGTTTTAACTTGATTTAATTTAATTGTTCATATAATAAATGGGGAGGGGGGAGGTGTTTTTTATAGTTATTAACATTTTCTTCTTTCTGAAAAACTTACATAAATTGTATATTATTAATCCGCCGATACTGGGACATAAACTCAGTACCTTCTGCTCACTGAAACTCTGACACCACCGATTTACCATCGAACGTCAACTGTTAGGCTCAACCAGTTGCAGCATAAGAGCAGAGAAATTTTGCAGCCTGAGTTCTTTTACTGCAACTGGCTGCGCTTAACAATTGATCCTCTACGGCAAAATCGACTTATCGGCCGTGCCAATGTGTTACTGAACGAAGAGGTCGTAGTTCGAGTCCCAGGAGGGTGTGGGTTATTTTGGTTTTTCTTTTTCCTATTTTTGTTAGCAAAATAAATCTATTTATATCCAAAATATGAAAATGAAGCTTAACAGAAAACTGTAGGATGGTTGATATGTTGCAAGATGATAAATCTTGTTTTAAAGATTTCTAAGCTCATAGATAAGATAATTTTAGCCGGACTGGCTAAAAAATCTTCCCCACTGGGTCAGAGATTTTCCGGTTATGTAGTTTTAAGTCTTACGTATAAATTTTTTATTTTTAAAGTTTACTTTTAGATATTTTTCTTGCTATCTCAGTTTTCTTTTAATTTAATATATTATCTTATTTTTTTCTCCTTTGTTCCTACATAACTATACGTTTTGGTTTTTTTCTCTCTTTCTCTCTCTCTCCCTCTTTTCGAGCTCTATATTATTAAAGTTTTTGTTAGCTCTAATAACGTCTCTGACTACAATTGGCTGTGAATAGGAGCATAGCTGGCCGGACGGGCAAATAAAATTCCCCCACCGTGTCGGAGTCGTTATTAGTTTATTTTGTAATTTTATAAGATTTTCTTTGATAGGCTTCATTAGCTCATAAAAATTTTTGTAACGTATATACATTTTTGTTGACAGCCTTTTTTTGTCAACTCTAAATAAATAAATAAATAAATAGTTTCATGGTTTTTCAATCTTGTTTTTATAAGCTTGCAAGGATCTTGAAAACGAGATTATCAATCTAGATTTTAGATTGATTTGTTTTTCTCAGTGTGCGTGAGATGTGTGACATGCGAACTAGCTTGGGTATTTCCTAAAATCCCAACAATATTAATAAATGTCCCACAAAAGTTTTCATTTCCGGGCGGAAGCTAATGTCTTCTTTTAGACTTAAGTAAGGCCTTCGATTCGCTTCAACACTCTCTTCTTCTCCGCTAACTGTCGCTTTTGGGCTTTCTACCAAGCTTAATTAACTGGAACTCGTCTTACTAATCAAATCGTACACAACGAGTATTATTTATCAAAGTCCCACAGGGTAGCCATCTATGTCCGTTGCTGTTTTGTAGTTTTGTGAATGACCTCCCTCAACTCATACCGTATCCAGCGTACTTAAGTACGCAGATGGCGTTGAAATCTGCCTAACATACTCTGATTGGTTCCTGCACACGCGCTTTCAACAAACCTTAATGAACTGGCAAAGTGGAGTTAAAATCTTCTTTTATTTGTCCACAAGCTGCTTCTCGGAATGGTTGATACTCAACTGCTGCAGACTTCTATAGACTTTACAGTACCCTCGAGGATCATTCATTCATTTATTACATTTCACTCTGCAGATACAATCATGCCCTACAATAACTTTTTCGGGTCTTATGCTTAACTATTATTCCCTTTATTGTATTTTTAAACCCTGGCAGTGGGTATACAGATATTTGTAACGCATAGAAGGAAGCATCTCCGCCCAAATAAAGTATTTATATTCTTGATCAGCATGATGAGCTGAGGTGATATAGCCATGTACGCCTGTCTGTCGGTTTCTATGCCATCCCCTCCGTCAGTTTTAAAGCTATGTTAACCAAACTTTGCTCGAAGTCTTTTGGTATAAATACGCTGCACATTTGTCGGAACCAGCCGGATGGGATGACCATAGTATCTGTCTTTACTTCCATGCTGGTGGCCGAAGAGGAACCTTAGGCGGATATCAATCAAATTGTGGACATTTTCATGGAACATTCTATGGTGCAACAGTGTACGGCCTTTTTGTTGGATGCCCTCAAGCATAATCGCCCGGCGGAAGGAGCTCTGCAAACCCGCTTACTGGAAATGAATCTAATGTCTTATCCACAGGTGGCTGATGCCATCCTAGGCAATGCCATGTTTACGCACTACGATCGGGCATTCATTGCCCAGCTGTGCGAGAAGGCTGGCCTTTTGCAACGTGCCCTGGAGCATTATACCGACCTGTATGACATTAAACGTGCCGTTGTTCATACCCATATGCTGAATGCCGAATGGTTGGTCAGCATCTTTGGCACTCGATCGGTGGAGGACTCTCTGGAATGCCTCAAGGCCATGCTGACCGCCAATTTACGTCACTATTTGCAAATTTGTGTACAAATCGCCACCAAATATCATGAGCAATTGACCACCAAAGACTTGATTGATCTCTTTGAGAGCTTCAAGAGTTACGATGGTCTCTTCTATTTCCTCAGCAGCATTGTCAACTTCTCCTTGTCTGTCCGTCCGTCCGTCTGTTTCTATGCTATCTCCTCCGTCAGTTTTAAACTTTGCACGAAGTCTTTTGGGACAAAAACGCTGCACATTTGTCGGAACCGGCCAGATCGGGTGACTACATCATATAGCTGTCATAGGAACGATCGGTTGAAAACTTGTTTTAGTAATAAAAACTTTTTTGTCTTTAACGCAAACGTCCCCAAACCTCTTCTTTATAAGTTTTCTATGCTTTCACCTAATTCCACCAAGTTTGATGAAAATCGGTCAACTATATAGTGTAGCTGCCATACAAAAGATAGGTCTGCAAAAAAGTATTAGTACGATAAACTTTTTTGTTTTCAATGTTAGCGCCTCCAAACTTGTTATTAATCAATATTATATGCTACTTCACAATTCTGCCAAGTTTTATTCAAATCGGATTGCTATAGCATATAGCTGCCATAGGAACAATCGGTCGAAAAAGTAGTTTTAGTGAGAAAAACTTTTATGTCTTCCACGAAAACGTCCCCAAACTTCGTCTTTATTAATTTTCTATGCTTTCACTTAGTTCCACCAAGTTTGATGAAAATCGGTCAACTATATAGTATAGCTGCCATACAAAACATAGGTCTGAAAAAAGTTTTAGTAGGAAAAACTTGTTGTTTTCAATGCTTACTTTTGCGATAAAATCTCTAATCAGATCTGATCTGTCATAACATCCGCATAGCAAAAAGCAACTCTGAACCAAACCAAAGAAAAATAGGGTTTATACGGGAGAAGTGAATGCAAGGCTATGAATATTGAACTAAATATTCATATTCATTCATATCATTCAGTTCCCCTTTCAGTTTATCCATCCCTGGCTTATGCCCACTCACCTCAGATGGCAAATGCGAGCTGCCGCGGGGTCTTGTTTGGTTAACTGCATATTTTTGGGCCAGCAGCTGCAGCTGGCGCATCTGCAACTGTCACAGTTGTAACTGTAACAACAGCTCCAAATTTACCGCGTTGTGTTACACGTAGCTCATACGCCGTGTTGTACGTTGGCCATGCCACGCCCTCTTCTATTTGCACACACACACACACACACACACAGACAAGCAGCACACGGCAACGTGTTGCATGCAAATGAATTTTCGGTTGTTCTTGCTTTGTTTGGTTTTGCCTCTTCCTGTCTTGTGATTTATACCGTGTGGGTGGGTTGCTGTTCGTTTCAATTGTCGCTGCTCGGAGGATATTGTGTACAAACAAGCCAGGACCAGGCAAATAACTGCATTAAATCCACATAATCCCATTTTCAACAAGCGCCCAATTAAACAGAATTATTTTCAATTTCATAGTTTAACTTTTTAAATTGTATGAAATATGACTCCCCTTCTAAACGTGTCCATTTAAAGTTTGACTTTGGTTTTTTTTTTATACAGATACTTGATGGGCCCCCATGCATACATATTTAACAACTAAGTGTGTACTTTACTTCGTGTACTTTGAATTTAATTAAAAATTTAAATGCACAAACTGTACAAACAGAACAAAAAAAAAAAGAAAAAACAAAACACATGACCACACTGAAAATGCCAAAGCGATGGGCAAATTTAAATAAAGCAGAATGCACTTTACGACCCGCCGCTCCTGCCCCCACATATACGAGCTGCTTCTTTCTGCGTATACGGCCATCAAAATGCGCTCCCGAGCGCGCACAGCGCCAATTACACGGGGGCAGTCATAAAAATAAAGCGCAAATAAATACACTTAAAGCAGGCCAAGACTAAGGGGGGGTGTGGAGTAGGAGCAAAAGGAGGAGGGAGTGCTACCGTCATAGTTTGAAGGCAAACCGAAAAACATTCAGCTTGTAGGTCAGGGAATATAAAACAGTGGGTAAGAGAGAGAATCGAAATCACTAAAAATTATGTAGTAGTAGTAGAACTCTTTAATCATAGCTATTTTTGAAAAGGTTACGTACGTATTACAAATTCTATACATTTTTTTAATAACTTAAGTGGCTTGGTGTATAAACCGGCAGCCACTTCTTCTCTATGTCTTAAGATACCGCATCGTTCCCAGCACAAGGAATGCAGCAACACACATGCCAAATGTTAGGGCAGCAAGAACAGATCAACAATTATATGAAATAAATGAAATTACGCTTGTCAGAATGTCGCAATTGCGTTCTTCTCAGTCACAAGAGGCACGAGCTTTCCAAAGTCAACAACAACAATTGGAGCAGAGACAAGCGCGCCGCACAGATGTTAACAAACGCAGAACAATTGACCGACTACGCCAACAAGTGCATCGAGTATTTACATCTGATTTGTTCCTTCGTCTCGCATTCGAGTATGAGCCAGATATCGTATATTTCGCTCATCCGAAAGTACAGATTGGTGCTATGGACAAAGAATGTCCGCCGGTAAGTGTTACGCATCAGGAAAAGTGCAACTACCGGAAATTGACCACCAGAACCATTGAAAGGCTTGCTCATCGGCACTGATTCAGATTCAGACCTGTTTCTGAAGTCCATTTGTAGATTTAATTCATGCTTTCAAATGACTTCGTTCGGAGCGACAGAAATAATGCACAATACAGCGGTAAATGGTCAGCAATTTAATTCAAACTTCAAAATCAAAGGCCAAGAGTACCATAAAGTGGGCTCGTTACCCGTAAACGTTATCGTTATCGTTATCGTTATCGTTATCGTTATCGTTATCGTTATCGTTATCGTTATCGTTATCGTTATCGTTATCGTTATCGTTATCGTTATCGTTATCGTTATCGTTATCGTTATCGTTATCGTTATCGTTATCGTTATCGTTATCGTTATCGTTATCGTTATCGTTATCGTTATCGTTATCGTTATCGTTATCGTTATCGTTATCGTTATCGTTATCGTTATCGTTATCGTTATCGTTATCGTTATCGTTGTCGTTACCGCCCCATTTCACTTTATTTCGTATTCTCTCCTTTCAAACAGAGTTTCAAGCCAATCGGATGAAAAAAAAATTTTTGCCTACAGAATTTTCACGCCTGGGGGGCGGATTTTCCGACATTGGAAAATAACATTTCAAATTATTTCGAATTCTATCCTTACAAACCAAGTTTCAAGTCAATCGGATGAAAAATAGTTTCTTGCAAGCAGAATTTTCCGGCCATTTTTCATGTCATTCGGATGAAAAACACAATTTTTACCATACAAACTTTTCCGACGCTTTTCCGGCTTTTCCGGTTAGAATATTCCAAAACCCCGTCTTAGTACGCACTTTCACCACTAATGGAAACTCCTGTCCAAATTTCAGCCTTCTATCTCTTACCGTTTGCGCTCTGCGTTGATTGCCAATCAGTCAGTCAGTGAATCAGTGAATAAGGACAAACTGTTTTATATGTAGAGTAGATATTGATATATTGCACCATTCTTTTTGATTAACTTCATCAGGCAGTTGGATATCAGAAGCTTGAAGGTGCATAGCTAAGACGTTGTACCAATAAATTTTCTCTCTTCTGATTACATTTGACAGAATGTGCGCTGATCGGGTGGGTCATATTCAAATAGAGTTTTGGTAATATATCTAAGGTGCAAATTATACTCCAGTTTCAGGGTTCAGAACATAGTTCGGGGAATTTGCAGGTAACCTTAGTATTTTCTTGTTAAAATATCGTTGCAACGCTTGTACTTCATCAAATAAAGAGTTGCCCCATACTTGCGCGCCATTTGTTTGCACTGCACGGGTAACAGCTTGAAAAAGTTTTCATTTTGCTTTTAGGTTTATGATCGGCTTGCTTAAGAAACTATTCCAAGTCATGTTGATCCCTTGTTTGGCCTACCGGTTTTTTCGCCGGGAGGCGTAAATATAATTCCCATGTACTTATATTCGATTACAACTTTTATTGGGTTCCCTTAATACGTCAATTTTTCGTCCGCTGCCAGCCTTGCTCGTTGTCAAAAAAACTATAATCTCCGACTTAAGCATATCGTTTTTTTAGTTACACACTTTTTTCTATTTACACACGGTTTTCTATTTACACACGGTTTTCTATTTACAATATCTTTATACCAGCGATGGCCACCGGTAACCCTCAGGGACCAAAGATATTTCGCATACACGAGGCGAACGCATGCCGAAGCTGAGGCCAAGTGAGTAAACAGGCCTTGCAGTCGATGCGGTCAGATCGAAGCTGGTTTACGGCGCTTTATTTTCGCACACCAATACACTTTCACTTGCTCTTGTTTACCAACGCTGCTCTATAAGCGTTGTCTCTACACGGTTGTCTCCGTCTGTCCGTCGCGTCTTCTTCCATAGTGTAACCATCATTCGATGTCTTAAAAATACCTTAACACTAAAACATCGATATATTTTCATCTTGGCGCTTATTTTCAAACAATTTCAAAGACTATAATTTTAATAATTTCGATTTTTTTCACAATGGCATCCACCGTGCATTTGGTTTGCCGCTTGGCAGCTTGGCGCTGGCATAAATCAAGCCATTTAAATGAACATTTCTCGCAATGAATAGCCAGATCTGAGTCCGAGTCCGAGCTTCCATCGCAGACACTTGGTCGGTTGGTTGGTCGCTTGGTCGCTTGGTGCGTGGAGTAATTACACTTACACCTGTCCCACATTGAGGGCGGCGCGTGCCTTTGCAGTAAATTATAATTACAGCCAGTCAAAAGTTGACTTTTATTAAATTTTATTTATAATGCTTAAAATGCCATTACCAAGACGCCAACTGTCGGCACAGCTAATTGTGCTTGCAACGTACCATGGAGCTGGCAGAATGCGCCTATCATCATCATCATCATTATCGTTAGGCATGCCCCATTGAGGGTAAGCGAAATAAAATAGAATTGCCTGCCATTTTTAACCATATCTTTGCACTGATTTGTTAGCAATTTATTTGGTCATCGTTTTGATTAGATTTCGTCAGAGCAGAAGCCAAAAAAAAGGGCACATCAGAAATGAAGAGTGACGGACGTTTATCACGACATCATCATCACGATTTGTCAGAGACCAGACAGAGAAATTCACCATTAAATTGTGAGTCAGCAGCTACCAAAAACCAAAATTGACTTTTTATGTGGCTACGTGAAAATGTGACAAAAACAATGCGGGGTACACACTCTTCCATATGTGAATGAGTGTGCCAGGCTGTCGTTACATGGTTAAAGAATTTCACGCTTTTTCCCCCCCCGACACTTTTTTGTTATGTTTCTTTTGGTCAGTCAGAGTAGCCGCGTCATAAATAATCCATCATTATACTCTGGGGAAATGGTACACAAAATAGAAGCAAAAAGTGTACCGATTAATGGGATATGCAGAAAAAAAGTCAGTATAAAAAGTTGCGAGGAAAAATGAACAGAAAATGTACAAAAATGTTTAACCTCACAGAGTTAACATTTTGTGAAGTCAATATGTCAAATGGTTGTCCCATTCACCAGATTTTTCAATTGCAGCGAAGCAAGTTTGAAAATGATGATGCGAGTGTTTTTAAAGCTTTTGGTTGCTGACAAACAAGTTTTTGGTTAACTTCGTTAATAACTGTGTGGACAGCAGCTTTAGGTGACAAACATACATGCAGCGAATTTTAACACTAATAATGTGGACTTTGACATTTAACGAGACAAATATTTAAGTGACTGGAAAAATAATTAAATAAAGAAGAGGATTTTAATGTAGTCCCCTTGTCTGCTAGATGTTAGTCGGCCGCAATGGTAAGGTAAGACGTTACTGGGCTGGTAATTCTTTTGAGGTTTAAGACATCTGCTTTTAAGCTACATATTGTTAAGTCTAAACCTATACTATAATAACTCAATATGGCAAGTCTGAGTCTTCCATATTAAGTTATGTCGATATCGAAGATCTGCAAATGGAAGATCTTTCAAAATTTGAAGTCGAAATAAATCATAGTTTTGATTAGTGGACCGTTTCAAAAACCGTTAAATTTGGGATCAAAGTAAACGATTTAACAATCAACCAACCTATCAATTATGTCATATAATAATTATATTAAAAATATGTAATATGTTAAAATATTTAATAATAATACAATAATTTTAACATTGAAGTGTTTTATGAAATGTTGAGCTTACTTAGACATTACTTAATCATATCCAATATTATAAAACCATGCTAAGAAGACGCTTAAAAAGGATACAAGTTATGGGAAATTTGCTTTTAAATAAAAACATTTCAGTTATCCGTGGTGACTAATCCAAACAGCTTTATACGTATTCAATCACTAGCTTAATACTGGAAATTCTCTTGTTTTTTAATGGATCCTGTGCCTTTTACTTTAACTCCAAACTAATGCATGTTGAATGATTTAACTTTGTGGTACAACCTTTTTACTTTTCAAACTAACTGATTTCTTTTAAAGCTTTGAGCCAACTTCTCAAATTTCCAAAATTCAACAAAGTATTTGAGCAGGCTAACTTAATTTAAGCTCTAATCACTATGGAAATTTTGAAAACAAAAGTCGATAGGGTTGTTTATTTAAGATTAATATTTAACACTGAAACTTTGATACTTAACATTAAACAAATTATTAAAACAAATGCAAAACTTATTGCAAAAACTTATTAAAACTGCAGCGCTTCTTATTGTTCTAAGATCGTTAGAAGACTGATTCCATACACGCAAAGCATGAAAAAGAAGTAAGAAAGTTTGTGAAGCCTAATCTTTATCAATCCCTCTGCTGAACGATAAATTGTACCGATTTCATTATATGTCTAGATCAGCGATGCCCAGCCGTATGCTCTTTGGGTACGTTTTGTTATTGTAATTCCACCAAAACATAGGAAATCAATGATCGTATACATGCAGGGCGCGAGGCATACAAAACGACACACACGCTAACGATTTCGTGTGTATGCGACGCGTAGAACACAAACCGGTTTTGTTCTCTTCTTTGATTGGCGTTTGCGAGCGCAAGCAAACTGACCAACAACAGTTTCATTATTGGTATTGGTGCTTATCTTTGTGAGTATTGGTGAGTGCTCTGTCGAATGCAGCTTTTGGCATGCCTGGTCTAGATGGTACGAACATCGTAAGCAAATCCACGAACTTAGAAGTATATAAAATATTTGTGGTCAGATTGATTATTTGCATATCTATACATATAAATCTCTACGCCCGACTGACTGACTGCCTGTCTGATTATCAACCCAAAGCCAATACCGCTTATTATAAAGATCTAAGATTTGGCATAGACCTTCGTTTAGTTATACAGGCGCGTACTATGAAAGAAAACGGAAAACTCAAAAATTTTTCTAACTAAACTCATTTTCCGACATAAGCATCTGATTTCGACCAAATTTCGCGAATCTTTTTGAAAACATATCAAATTTACAATCGGTGAATTTAAGAACAATCAAATTGAAAACAAAAAAGTTTTTCTCACTTTAACTCAATTTCCGACCGATCTGCCCTATGGTATCTAGAAGATATAGTCATCCTATTTTGACCAAAGTTTGCAAATCTGTTTGAAAGCATATAATGTTAATAATGGCCGAGCTTGAGGACGCTAACAGTGAAAACAAAAAAGTTTTTCTCACTAAGATCCATTTTTCAACCGATAGTTCCTATGGAAGCTATAAGATGTAGTCATCCGATCTTGACCAAAATTTGCAAATCTGTTTGAAAGCATATAATATGAATAATAGCCGAATTTAAGGAAGCTAACATTGAAAACAAAAAAGTTTTTTCACTAAGACCCATTTTTCGACCGATGGTTCCTATGACAGCTATAAGATATAGTCATCCGATCCATTCGGTTCCGACATATTAGCAGCGTGCAGTTAAAAGAGCAAAAAGTGCAAAATTTCAGCTCGATAGCTTTAAAACTGAGAGACTAGTTTGCGTAGAAACAGACAGACAGACGGACGGACAAAGCGCAATCGACTCAGCTCGTCATTGATCAAGAATATATATAGTTTATGGGGTCGGAAATTAATATTTCTATGCGTTGCGAACTTCTGGGCAAAATTATAATACCCTTTGCTTTATAATACCCCTTACAAAGTTTATATGGGGTACATAAATGAGCAATGGGAAAGGGAAAAGGGGTGGTGAAGAGGGAAATGAGGGGGGAACAGTGGGTTACAGTGACTTAACAGTGAACTAACAATGACTTAACAGTGAGTTAACAGTGAGTTACCAGTGATTTAAAAATGACTTAACAGTGACTAAACAGTGACTAAAAAGTGACTTAACAGTGACTTAACAGTGACTAAAAAGTGACTTAACAGTGACTTAACCGTAACTTTACACTGAGTTAACAGTGAGTTGACAGTGGAAAACTGTGGAAAAGGCGGAAAAAGAGGGAAAGCAAAAATGAATTGAATATTAATTGAAGAGTGGCTGCCATGAGGTCAAGTTGTGAATTCAGTGCGTCATATAACACCCACCATTTTTTGTTTTGATTTTTAATTCGAATTCATTCTGCTTTCAGAATGCCGACTTCTCTGCTCTAAACCTCTTACTCTCTCAGTATGACTGGTCCTTTCTTGAGCATTTTAGGGACGTCGACGGTGCTTCTCGTGCTTTTTATGACGTTCTTTTTGCCATTTTTAATGTCTGCGCTCTTCGCGCAACTCTACTATACTCGTCATATCACCATGTTAGTCGCTCTAACTGCATTCACCCTCCAATAATGGATCACAGTTGTATTCTATAAAATTTCAAGGCACTTTAGCCACAATTTTCAGCTGGACCAGTCAATGTCCCTAACTGCGTCCTTAAAAATCGCTCTGATTTCCTTCTAAGCCTTGCGCGTGGTTATTTCCCCCTATTATGGAAGGAATCGTTTATTATTCTTATTCATAAAAAAGGGTCCAGGTCCAATAGAGGAATCTGTAAGCTTTCTGCCATTCCTAAGCATTAAATTACTTTCCAATTACAACATTTTTGCCAACCAATTCTGAGTCCATCCCAGCACGGATTTATACGTCGAAGTTCGGTTTCCACTAACCTACTCAAATTTTCTTCAATTGTAAATCAAGGATTTCTTCTACACAGATTTTATAAAACCCTTTGATTCAGTTTATCATAATTCACTTTTATATAAATTATGCTATCCAACTTTCTCCGCTGGGTCAGATCATACCTTTCCAATCGATCCCAACGTGTGCGATTTAAGTCTGCTGTATCCGAAATCATTCACGCTACTTCTGAAGTCCCACAGGGCAGTCATCTTGGTCTATTATTATTCAACTTAATCATTAACGACATCCGGCAAGTTCTTTCCTATTCAACTGCCCTTATGTACGCTGATGATCTCAAGGTTTGTGCGTCATTTGATGATCCAGTTTCTCCACTTCTACTACAAAGTGATTTAAACGCTCTAAGTGCTTGGTGTCGCCTGAATCGTTGTCCCCGTATCTCTACGAAAACACCATTATTGGTGAACCGTTAGTTCGCATATACAATATATATATGTGTATTATTTAAACCCAATCTGAGCTTTAACAGTCACATTTCTGTGATTTGCAACACGTCCTGTGATTTATCCAGAGATGGTCCAAAGAATTTAATGATCCCTACACCAACAAACTCCTTTACACCTCACTAGTGTTCATGCCTCTGGTCTCCGCATTACCTGACTTACCAGGATCAAATTGAATCAGTTCGGAAGCAGTTTCTGATTTTATCCCTTCGTGGCCTAAACTGGGACCCCACCATCCATCTACCCCCCATATGAACAGTATTACGCCTAATTGACCTCCCATCACTTAATTCCTGAAGAATCTGTCATGCTGTTGTTTTCATCCACAAGCTATTGGCTGGTGAAATTGACTCCATTGATGAACTCGAAACTACACACCTATCTACCTACCTATAAATAAATATCGAACGCAGTTGTTAACGGCCGCTGCCCAGAAGATTTGGTGAGCTTGATACCGGGACCAAGTGGCCACTCTTGTTGGTTAATTAAAACCAGCAGAATAGAATTCATCAACTGAGAACTTGACAACTGTTGTGTAAATTAATATGATCAACGCACTGTCAACCCCAAATCTTCGAGAAATTGCCAAGAAATATTGTATTTTCGCTACCAACTGCATGACCCAACCAAACTGAGAGTTTATTGAAAGCTTTCTATCAGCTTCGATTGCACAAACATATTTTAGCTTGATTAAGACTTAGCCAATAAAATATTTTTTGCCCCGAAGGCGATCCGGGGTGTTGGCATCAGGGAATTTGATGGTGTACCGCTGACTCATCCAGATCTAGAATTTAGCAGTTGTTTCACAACTTATCCTAGACGAAGATCGGTAAGTATTATTGCATGAAATCTTTAAAAGTCATTTTAAACTGCAGAAATTGTTTTAAGTATTCGAGTTCTACAAAATTACGAGAATATGGACTTAAGAATCCGTCTGTTGTTGCTAATTCATGCCACTTTAAGTTTAAAATTAATTTACATTCATTTTCTTTGCGCTTAAAGCGCTTAATTTAGCGGAATATTTGCGTTGTCATTTTAGGGCATCAAATAATAAACTAGCATTTATTTTCTTTTTTATTTTCCTTGAATTCAGTTGACTGCTGGTGGTTTTTTATTCCTTCTCTTTTTGATAAAGCGACTGGCAAATGTGAAAAGCGCTTAACAATATAACAAACGCCTTCGGGCATTTACTCTTAGAATTTGCTCAACTGACTTCAACTGATTTTTCAGCTGTGACTTCCACCCGCACAGGCTAAATGTTTCGGAAATGGCAACGCAGCGGATGCCGGATGCATTTTGTGTGACATTCGCACTCACACTGACACACAGCCTTATACAAATATGTACAAATTTTCTATATACAGCAATGTTACACATACGCACTGTGGTACACAGCTGGCTGGTGTGGCAACTCGCGCTCATCTCATCAACGGCAAGTTGTCGATGTAAGAGCGAGACAGAGAAGGGCGAACTGGAGTACACAGTTCACTGCACCTCGCATTGCCTTTGGGTTCATTTTTACCATTTTTATACGGTCACAACTGTTTCAGTCATCTAACGATGTCAATGATTTTCTTCCGATTCTCATTGCAGCCCTGAACAAAAAAAAAAAAGAAGCAAATTTTGGTGTTGCACTTTAATTTGATTTCAATTTTTTTCTTCCGTTTACTGTTCTGCATTTGGCATTTGCCATTGTCGTTTTCTTTGATTGTATTTTACACTTTGAGTGCGAAACTAATTCAATGTTTATTTGCAGCTATTTTTAAATCTTTAACCTCTATCAGTTCGTTTTTATGCCATTTTATTCTGCATAAATTGCCATTTATAACGCATACGCCATGTTGCCTGCACTTGAAAACTTGGGAAATATTTGTAGAAAATAAAACTGCCAAAATGCAAGACACAAATAAATAAATGCCAACATATATTTTGCCGCAAGATGTCATCAGCAAAAAAAAAGCAGTCAAAACCTAAGCAGGAAGGAAATTATGAAAGCCAAAAAAAGGCGAGGAAAAAGCAGCAGCAAAATGTGTGCCTGAGTGCCCTGACTCTACTTGTCTCTGTCTCTCTTTGCTTTTTTTTTTTTTTTTGCAGTCCATGAGTGTGCAAATTCCTTTCGGCTTTTGTCTAGCTCGCCTCACATTTTATAATGTGCATATTTTATAACATGTTTATGTGTTTCCTAAAACCCAAAAATGGCACACAGCAAAGTTTGTGTTGGTTGCTATTTTATTTTTTTTTGTAAGTTTTGCTGTTACAGAAAAGCTGCAAATAATGCAACAAGTCAGGTTTTTACGGATTTGCTTGGTTGCTGTTAGAGATGGAGGGAAAGTAGAATACATTTAGTATATTGAGGATCATTTGTACACCCAAAACAATTTGTATTAGTGTAAATTTGATACGCAATGTCTAGAGAGTATCAAATTGATATTTAAGGGTAATAATTTTGATACTTGGAATATACATTTTCAGAATTTTAGTTTGCTTTTATGTGACACGAAGCATGCTAGCGATGTTTGACGTGCCACATTTAGTGTTTTGATTTTAGTGCAAACACAGTTAGTTAAAAGACACTTTCCAGGTTACGTCCTGAAGATAAATAAATGAAGTTCAATATGGAGCACGAACATATAGTAGTAGTAGTAGTATATATATATTTAATGGCTTGGCTTTGTTTAGCCGTCAGCCTAAAATTTTAGGATTTTTACATAAAGGACTTATATTCTAGTTTTAAATTAATATAACAAAATTGGCTCAGGAACTTCAAAACATTTATAAATTAGTTTACATTTAACATACAAAATTGGAACTGTTTACATAATATCCATCACTCCGTTTAACAGTATTACCTAGCTGTAGCGTGTGGGTACTGGTTGATTCGATAGTCGAACGACCTGCTGACCTATGGCGATGGAGGACTCGGGGCGTGCACTTGTAGCTTTGCTCTCGCTCAGCTCGTCGGATGGGGTGGGGTTCTTCCTCATCCTCTCATAGCGGACACACCACGACAATATTAAGTGCACTGTCTAAGAATACGACTCTACCAAAAGGATTGAAATGATCAGAACATATTATTTTAACTACCACTAAATCAAAAAAAAACTCGGACAGACAGGGAACTAATGCAAGATGGATTGGCATTGGGGAATTAGTTGGAATTTACCCCCAAATCATTACCCTCCCTACCATGGCAACACCTAAAGAAGATGGTTTGGGTTGCCCCTACTGCTACTAATAGCAGCTTTTTAAGTTTGGTTTGACATTGGCACTTGGTTCGGCGACGGATCCATTAAAAACAATTTAAGATTTCATTTCATTACAAATGTGGTACATCATTTTATTCTTAGCTTCTAATTCATAGTTAGTATCCATGTCTATTCAACTCAATTTCGCTTTTGTTTTTCATTCAATATTTCTCTTTCACAAAAGGGGTTTTAAGTAAATAAATGTAATTTAAAGGAAAGTTTGTACAGATATAAATTCAGAGGATCTGAATCATTTCTTAGTGTAAGGATCGAACGTAAATTGTTAATATTTAGACTACCATCGTTTGTATGTTGCATGCAAAGGTCAATTTTTATTTTATAAAAAAAACGAACTTAGCAGGCACTGCCGTCGTTGAGCTCAAAGATGACTTGCTGCCAAAAGAAGGGATTAATATGAACGGTTATATGCACATGCATACTTGGCTGCTATTCGCTCACTGAGGCTATAATTTATGTTCGATTTTGTTTCAATCTAGCCATAGTAAATTTAAGAAAAAAAAACCTAAGTAAATTAATTAAGTAACTAAGCTCGTTTTCTCTCTCTTTTCTAATGAGATAAATTAGAAAAATCGGGGTGGCTCCCACATCTCCGAGAAGGAATTCACGGATTTGGGACCTTTGGCACAGCGCAGCTCGTCCTATGCGGGTAATGCTGGCTCCTATTGTAGCTGATCTTCTCGATCGTGCTGATCCATTCCGGTTCAGAAGAGTAGGGATTCCAATTGACTCCAACAAATGCTACTCCGCTGGTTTCACCACTAGCATATCAATTGCAAGGCACCATCGTTAAGGCCTTGCATAAGGAGGCACTGGCACAAGGCACTAAGAAAATAGAGAAATTAGATTTCTGCCAAAACACTACACCTTTTCCGTACCTGGCCAAAATAGTAAATAACAAGTTCACTAAACGTTTTTCCAACCGGCACAGCGTATTGAGGAAGGCTCTATTCAGTGTCGGGTTTAATCAACAAATACATTTATAGTTGTGAATACAAATTTTTCGTTACCGCGTGGTCTTTTTACATAACTTAGAGAAACAATATCAATTTCTTGTATAAATGACTTATGCGTGTGTACTGCACCAGAGACGCTAGCTCAATGATCACGTCTCCCGTAGCTTAGCAGCTTGCAGCCTATGCTGACTAGCATGCCGATTTTCTAAAATCAAACGAAGCTAAGGATCGAGTGTGAGAGCCAACATGATAAGAAACGGTTTAGTCGTATGATATGTTTATCCAAGGTGACCGCCAAACTGTTCTATTTTTGGAATTGTTTCTCTTTCACCTACTCAAACTCAATGTCGCTGGCCCAAGGCTGTGCGCTGCTTCGTCAAAAGAGTTTTAAGCCTATACTGACGTTACAGTGCAGCAAATAAGTATTCTCCTTAAGCTGTTAGAAACTGGTCCCTACAAAGCATAGCAAGATGCTTCACTTTCTTTAGGTTACTCCACCCACTTTCCCGCTCGTCACGGAATAGTGGATCTTCCACCCTCCGATTGTGTTTAAACATATTTACTTTTTTCTAGAAATGACATGTTATTATCTACTCCCTATATCTTGTTGCTGTGCATTCCAGCTCGACCCATTTAGAATGCTACACAACTCTGCTTTTATCAGCACCGGATTTCCCCAGGCGTTCCCTCGGATTTCGCTGAAAATTGGGCATTTTGCACAGATATGAAAACTATCTTCACGCACCCTTAAGTTGCTTAGCGTACAGTTTTCGTTTGCAAAATGTGGCTGGTACTCAAGTTTAAGCGTCTCAGTTCAGGCCTTAAAGATGTTTGCTGCTGTATATGTGTATGCTAAAACAATCGTTGAAAGAGTTATTTTCACAGAGGTTATATTGCAGTGCCTTGTAGGCTTCCCGCGTATTGCTCTGCTGGGCTCTCTTATTTTCATTTATTGTCCGCAATAAAATGTCTTGTGAAGCCAACCATGAGTCCCTGTTGTTTAAATTCAGCACAACTTCGTATTTATCAGCTAGCTGCTGTCATTGTTCGAAGCATTGCTTCGTGATGCAAGGCGTTCTGTTTTCAGCTAGATTGAGACATCTCCCCATATAGTTAAAATGAGACTGCAGCGTGTACTCAAACATAGATCCCAGCCCAGTTTCAAAATAAATTGCGTAGTTCGGGGTATTTATCGGTAGTCGGAAAATTTTTTTTACAAAGTAACGAAGTAGTTTCTCCACCTCTTCGTATTCCATGTAACCCCAGACCAGCGATGCATAGAACATTATGGCTCTAGCCTTTGCTTGGAACATTTTGTACTTAATATTGGGGCTCGGTCGTTCCACGTACTGTTAAGGGCGATCTTTTATTCACGCAGTTGCAGCTCAATATACTTACTTAAGGACATGTTTGGTGTTAAAGTTACTCCCAAGTACTTGTACGCCTTCACCGTTTCTAGTTGTACTCCGTTTAGTGTCCACTGTTCACACCCAGCAAGTCGATCCCTGCCTTCCCGAATGCACATTACTTTTGATTTGCTCGTATTTATTCTTAAATTTCAGGCCTGAAAGTAAGAGCTTGCTGCATTTGTCAAGTCTTACAGCATTTTAGGCAAGGATGACCATGTCATCAGCGTACATTAATACCTTGTATTGTATGTCATCTATATATAAAGAACGGTCGTTAAAGAGCCACGGGCTAAGTAAGCTTCCTGTCTTTAATCACAGATTTGTCTAAAACCATTCCGACAATGTTTTTGCATACCAATCCGCTGTTTGTTTTTTTTCGTACAAGCTCTGCAGAATATTTATCATTTTTATGGTAACTCCCAGATTGCTAAGCTTAAACATCAGACTCATTCGATCAG
Source organism: Lordiphosa magnipectinata (assembly GCA_037044535.1). Taxonomy (NCBI): domain Eukaryota; kingdom Metazoa; phylum Arthropoda; class Insecta; order Diptera; family Drosophilidae; genus Lordiphosa; species Lordiphosa magnipectinata. The sequence goes on along the minus strand of JBAMBO010001754.1, from coordinate 20,989 downwards.
TTGTATCAAATGCACCTTGGAAATCGATAAAGAACAAGTATAACTTCGTTTTCTGCCTTAAGTAATCTTTAGCAATAGATATTAGCACAAAAATGCTATCAACTGTTGAATAGTCCTTCCGAAATCCAGACTGATTCCTGCTCGTTATATTATTTTGTTCTACAAAGTCAGATAGCCGATTTAATAGAATGCTTGCCTCTGTAATTGCATAGTTGTTTCTAATTTTTTTTTGATTGAGTACTTTCGGAAATAGTATTTTGTTAGTAGGAGTATTAAAGAGAATTTGATACCTAATAGTTACAAATTTATGAGAGTTTATTTAATATTTATTATATTTTAGATGTTTTAAACTCAATCTCAAAAATCCAACTAAAAGCTAAGCATTCAAATCAATTTAAAATATCAAAAACATAAAAGTACAAGTTGCAGCGATTCAATGCATAAAATTACTTCGCCTTCCAATGAGATGGTGAAAATGGTGTCCTTGGTTTTCGTACTAATGATGAACGACGAACAGTTGGTTCTGCTCTAGACTGCGGTTCCAATGCTGATGAGTGAATGTAAGAACCTATTGCCTTCCTGGCAACTCGGTACCTGAGCCCCCGAATTATCCCGAGGAAGAACGGGACTATCCTGCCAGGTTCTGATGGTGACACGTCTATCGGGTATGTTCCTGAAATCTCTAGAGATTTTGGTATAAACGCTTGCATTTTGAATTAAAACTGCTTGCCTTTATATGTGAAGTGTCACAAATATGCCCGGCTACTAGATTAGATGACAAAAGTTGGGCGATTTGAAACTGACTGCTCAAGGCCAAGTTCATTTAATGCGTACGGTTTCACCGATCTATGATCTAGTAGCCGACCTTACTCTTATCATTTCACATATAAAGTTCTCGTAACTTAATTCCAAATCAAATCGTTTGTACGAAAATCTCTAGAGATTTCTGGAACACATCCGTATAATTTAACACAGTCAGTTCACTCAACACAGCAATTCAACAATTCGTCAACTCAACACAAACAAATTGAACATAAAGCGAAGTCTTCACAAAACAATTTCAACACTCGTCTTTATCGAAAACGCAACCGTGATTTGGAAACGAGATCGAAACGCAATCGAAATCGAAAACAAAATCGATAACGAAAACCAAAACCATAACGAAATCGAAAATGAAACCGAAATCGAAAACGAAATCGATATCGATATCGAAAACGAAATCGATATCGATATCGAAAACGAAATCGAAAACGACATCGAGAAAGAAATCGAAAACGAAATCGAAAATGGAACCAAAAACGAAATCGAAATCGAAAACCAGCACGAAAACGATCTCGAAAACCAAAACGAAATCGAAAACCAAAACCAAAACGAAAACGAAAATGAAATCGAAAACGAAATCTAAAACCATAACGAAAACGAAATTGAAATCGAAAACGAAATCGAAAACGAAATCGAAAACAAATTCGATAACGAAAACGACATCGATAACAAAAACGAAATCGAAAACACAACATCATTTCACCTAGCACAACAATTCAACACACGCCAATTCAACACAATCACATCAGATAGTATATAAAATGCAAGTGTGTAGTACCAACCTCATCAGGAATAGAAGGGCGACACAAGTGAAAGGTACAAAATTTTTGCTTGGACCGCAATTTTAAGTCAATTAAACATACGTCATTTCAACACATGACAAATTTAAAACAAAGCATAATGAGTTACGATGAAATTAGTAAATAAGTTGTGATTGTGTGTTGTGTTGTGATGCATACACTTTCGCTAGTATGCTACAGTCGGGTTTGACTGAAATTTGAAAATGTTGAAATTGTTGTGGTGTTTTATATTCTAGTGTTAAAACTGAATTGCGTTGAAATTTGGAGATGTTGAATTGTTTCGTGATGAAATAGATTATGTTGAAAATGTAGTTGTGTTGAAATACCTTGTGTTGAAATTGAGTTGTGTTGAATTTGTTCGTGTTTAATTTGTTTTGTGTCGAATTGACGTGTTGAGATTGTTTTGTGTTGAATAGACATGGAACTGGTTCTGATCTAAAAAGGTTTCAGCACGAATTGAGTGTCTCCCTTCACCTAAACATGGAGATTCTTGCCACTCAAGACGTAGTTGACGCCATTGAATTGTACTTGAGCCAAATTAAAACTGCCGCCGCCAAATCAGCTCCCGCAAATCCACTCCCCACACACACAGAGATTTGGTCCTGGACTAATTGCGCTCAAAAAAGTCTAAGTAGTGAATACACAAGAACCTTTGATCCTGCCATAGACCTTAGCTACAGGAGGATTGCAAATCGGGTCAGAAACATACTGGGCACAATTGAAAAGGAGGCTACTGATAAACTCCTTGAAGATGCCACCTCAAATAAAGTCTCGAAGTACGCTCTCTGGAGGCTTACCAAGAGGTACAAAAGCAGAGCCGGCCAGCCATAGCTACCACGAGCCGAAGTCAGTAGTGTTTTTACGCAAACGCGAGCCGAACTCATGATTGTGTGAATCGGTGAACATTGAATTGCAAGTAAAACGGCTGTAGTCTGGAGAGAGCTCTCTTGCTTTTAAAATATCAAAATTTTTGATCGGGAATCTTGATGGACCTATGGCTAAGCATATTCGGGACCGAGCTGAAGCATTTGTCAGTAACCTGGAGGATAGGTTTCAGCCTTTCACCACTGCCTCGGCCAATGGGGTCCAATTGGTACAGGAGTCACTGGAAGTTCCACTGCAAATGGGGCAACCAACTATACCAATCACCTTTGAGGAGGCCAAAGGAGAAATAAGATTCCTTAAGAACAGCAGAAAGTCCCGAACAACAATAAAGCTGCTCCGTCTTAAGGGAATATTGTTTTTGATACTCATCTTTAATGCAGCACTCCGCCTCAGCTATTTCGCCAGCGCTGGGAAAGCGCATATATTGTGATGCTACATAAGCTCGGAAAGCCTCCAGACAAGCCTCCTCCCAGCATTTGGCAAACTGCTGGAGAGATGTCTTCTGAGGAGAATACTGGAAACTCCAGCAGTCTAACGGAAGATTCCAAAGCTTCAATTTGAACCGGAACAGCTGCACAAAATGGTCAACTTTGCCCTGGAAGCATGCCAAGCCAAAAACAACAGGCTTTGGACCGAGTATGGCATGATGGCCTGCTCGATTAGATCAAGGGAACGCTCAATCCTCAAATCTTCTTAATCGTTCAATCATTCTTCTCTGACAGTACGTTCAGAGTGATCCAGGATGGTCTTGCATCCCAGAAGAAGAGGATTCGAGCAGGAGTACCTCAAGGTAGCGTGCTACGTCCAAACTTGTATAGCCTATTCACCTCCGACTTACGTACGTATCGCTCGATATCCCCATTGAAGACCCTCAGAACCTTCTAATCGCCGTTTGCTGAGGACACTGCGCGCATGGCACGAGATAAGTGTACCTATGCGGCTACGGATGCACTGCCAGAGTATCTGAGAAGGTTTGAAAACTGGACTTGCAGGTGGAATATTTCAGTTAACCCTGAGAAGTGTATCTGCGTCACGTACACACTTAGAGGGACATTAGTCCTGGTGTCTTCCTGCAAGGAGAGGTCCTTTCGCACAAGATCTTAGATAAGAGACTCAAATTTAAACAGCATGCTGCTGAAGTATCTGGCAGAATGCATAGCAAGCCGATGAGAATGAGCTGGCTTCTCAACGCCAACAACAAACTGTCGCTCAAAAACAAAGTAATTTTACCAAAATATACCAAATACCAATAAATATATTCACATTATTCGTACAATTCTCCACTCTGAGTGTGATCAGTTTCTATTTGAAATTTTCATAGAATTTTCATCTTCTTGACACTCACGCTGCCACCTCTAGTTAGGTTAACATATTTCCTTTTGTTTTTGTCAAGTTTCTATTTCTAGCTTTTGTCACTGACAGAGAACTTTTCGCACAATACCAAAAAAAACTAACAAACTTTCCACGCTTTTGCGCCCCCCCTCCCGTTGCATTTTTTATTTTTAGTTTTTCTTGCTGACGGAGAGGCCACTAAAAACAAACACAGAATGCAGAATTCAACTTGAACATTCTTCCGCAACTGTCATAAGAAATTTGCATATTTTATTAGCCTGGCTGTTGACAAATTTAGCTTGGCTTCAGGTTCCATTTGGGTGTGTTTTTTGTCATGCTGCTTACTTCAAGTCATTTGCGGACGGAAAGCTGATTTTATTAACTAATCTGTCATTTGCGCTCAGAATTCTGACGCCAACCGAGAGGTAGAGAGACAGAGAGACAGAGAGAGAGAAGGAGAGGCAAAGTGCAATTTCCGCAGGAAATGTGACACCAACGGAGGAAGATTTTGTAATCTAATTTTAATGATTTTGCTTTGGCTGCATTTCCAGGACGAGGCCAAGTGGCTGGGATTCGATTTGTGTTGCCAACCAAATTTAAGAACTAACCCAATTTGAGGATGGTTTTTTATATTCTTATAATTTTTGCCAGCTTCAAATATTCAATTATAATTTTTTTATGTTGTTTCACTAGCATGTCTGGATGTGACAAAACGCCACTTGGAAAACTTGGTAATGACGTCAGTGGCCTGTTTTGGCTTCAAGTTTGCGCTCAAAGCAAATTAGCAAACGAAGACAGGGAGGGGAGGGGAAGCGCATGGTTGGGCGGCAACAAAAGTGCCATTTAAGTTGGCATCTGTGTTAAAAGTTAAAAATTAAGCGAACGAGCAGGGAGAGGCGTCAAAGAAAATGAAAGTTGATTAATGATTAAGCAGACGGGGGGGGGGAAGGGAAAGATTGGGGTATGTGCTTGTGTTTTTGTGTGGGTGTCTGGTTGGGCCTAATTAAACTAATTAAATATGTGAAACCCAGGGAAATGTTTTGAAAGTTTAACAAATGCGGGTGGGATAAGCAAATGTGTAGCATACTTTTTGGAGCTCGCTGTAAAATTCCCCAAAATATTGCACTTTCACTTGATCAACAACAACAAACCTGACACAGTCTTCAACTGTCAAGTTCACCTAAGTTGTACAACATCTTTATTCTGTTGACACCTTCATATCCTTTGAACATTTTCCAATTGACAGACCTTTCCTTACAGGCTTAAGATTGCTTCTTGCATTCTCTCTTCTAGTCCATTAGAAATATTGCCGCGTCCTACGTTCAATTTCTTTATTAGAAAAAAAAAACCTTTTTGTTGCATTGAGTGTGCTGCCAAGTGGAAAGTGGAATGGCAATGGCAATGGCAAATGCCAGGTGAGGCTTTGATTGAAAAAACACATAGATAGACTTTATAAATAGATGAAATGTTGCCACGATACAGCGACCAATACAAATAAATACAACTGAACTGGGAATTGAATAGTCGACTATTCAATTGGCCTCCCTTCATTGCACTTTGCGAATTTGATCGAGTGAATGGCAAGTCACAAAGCAGCAAATCGAAATTGAAGTTTATTTAGAGTCTCATTTTGCTGTGCTGCAAAAGGAGAAGCAGATAAGAAGATGCTTTTTTTTTCTTTGCTTTACAGAGACAATTAATTATTGAGTACAAAAATAGGAAAATGCCAATTACACAAAGCAACAAAATTGAATTGATTTTTTCAGTTCATTAAAGGGGTGTTTTGGGAAGATTAAAGTTCCTTTTGAGACGCGTTTTGTGAGGAACCTATAAGCTTGATTGGACTTAAAATGAACTGCCTCTAATAGTTTTACGATTTTTTTAAGCGAAGATAAGTCATTTTGAATATACAAATGTGTTCGAAATGATCCCACTTTGCACTCTCCATAAGTATGCAATGGATGTTGTTGAACAATTTCATTACAATTCAATACAAATGGACTGTTATTGCTTTGCATACTTGTGGGCAGTAGAAAATTATGTCATTTTGTACACATGTATTCTAAAATTTTGAAGTTAAGAAAGGATCTTGTACGATATTTTCATGATAGGATCGATCATATAGGTGGGTTGCCCTCTAAACGCAAACTAAGCCCTCTCTATTTTCTCTGTAACTGTAACAGTCGCAAAAGAATAACAGTTGCGTTCTGAATTCTTCTCATTTCTGCTCTCATACTCTCATGATCAACAAGCGTGCTCTGCAAGTAAAACCAATAACAACTACAACCCTATAGTAGGGCTGGGGTCAGTTGCTAGATTTTCGTCAACCCAGCGTGGCTCTGTGTACGGTAATGCATCGCGACGCCAACGATTGAGGCCGAACCATGATACAGTCACCAAGGTACCGCGAAGCTAACTGTATGCTCTCAGCTCAGACCTCAAAACGCTAAGTGTGTTGCACTCATGGCATAGGGTAGAACGAGCGTCGCTTATGTCGCTCCATGCATGGCATAGGGTAGAACGAATGTCGCTTATGTCGCTCCATGCATGTCATTGGGTCGAACGAGCGGCGCTTATGTCGCGGGTGGGGAAAAAGAGGGAAAGCAAATTTGAATAGAATAGCAAATGCGAGGGGCGCACAGTGGGCGATTTAGCTAATTTAGCGTAAGGAAATTAATTACTCAAAAAGTAAGGAAAATTTAACAAAGTTGTTAATTTTTATTTAATGTTAACCCTTAAAGGAACAACTTTGAGCAACTCTAATTTTAAACATATTTTTTTTAATATTTTTTTTTTATAAAGTTCATCAGATCCTCCATCGTATTTAAGCGCGAATTTTTGCGAGTTGTTGTTGCTAGCTCCCAAGGCTTCTTCCGACATCATGCCAATCGGAAGTGGAACACTTTCTATAATATCGGCTGCATGAATCAATATTTTATTCCCGTATGAAAATCTGTGCGGTTTCTAATGCGTATTCGCGAAATCTGTCGGAATTTATTGAATATCCGGAGACAATACAGCGCAAAATGATACCAATTCTTTTTATTAGATCATGGCTTACTCCGGTTATATGTGCAGACAATTGAGTTGCCAGAACCTTGCATTGGAATGTCTATCAATAATGCCATTTCGCCACTGAACCTATCTTGAATGGCTGCCTTTCGTTGATCGACTATGCTCTTATCTGAACCACGGACCTGCCACTTTTTTATCGGTAACCGATAACCTATGTGTAACATACATTCAAAACAACGAATCCAACAATGCAAGGTCGACAGTCCGAATTCTAGTAAGTCATCGTTTCTTGGAAAGTTTTTAATGGTATGTAAATCGTTCATCATTTTGGGCGTGGCCTTACAAATGTCGCAAGTTTGCGATGATGTTTCCGCAATTGAGACCATTGAGACTATATCCGCTTCACTGCGTTTTCCACATTTGTATAGACTAATACGTGTTGCTCTCATAAGCTCATTGCAGCTGTTGTCTTCGACGAGATGCGATACTTTGGTGTATTGATGTTTCGGGTGGAAATCAGCAATATCCTTTTCTTTTCGACCTGAACCCAATGTTCTGTTTTGTTGTAGAAGAACCAAGTGTTCGTTCAGCCAAGCTGCGTTGTTGTGCTCAAATCGCTTCTTATCCCTACGACACTTTCTCCACTTCTCAGACAGTCTTTTGCATAAAATTTTGAGCTTCTTAATAACAGAATCGTAGTCCGGCTCAGTACAGTTCGATTTTTCAATAACATTTGAAAATATGAACTCGACCAGTGCTGGAAATTTTTTTGAAGCGTCTCTTTCTCCTTGCCATACTAAAAAAAGTGCGTGCTTGCAGCATGACATGATTCCTAAAAAAAGCAACATTGTCAGAATAGGCAGCACAGGGCAGCTAATGTTGGACAATTTGAACAGGGGACGAACCATAGTTTCACACAAGTATAACATTGTTACCGGCCGATGCGTGCCTCATAATGTTTTACTCTACAGAAGATTAAATTGGCTAACAAATTGGGTATTAAAAAAGTGGTTAGTTTTAAGCACAAGTTAGCAATACAACATGTATTCACAGGTCACGAAACATTTATTTTCTTTTAATACATACCTTTAGTTTGTGAAAACCCAAAAAAAAACCGTAATGATCAAACCGAAAATTTTTCACAACGATCTAAATATGTGTAAAAATCGCGGGAATTAATAAAAAAAAAATTGTGTCTGCATATGTTGTGTTCGAAAGCTCACAGCTGATCAATGATGCCATCTTCATCGGTCTTGATGTTATCGATATGCTGCATGAACATTTTTTGTATCGGCGGCAAAACAAATTTTGGCAGATTTTAAAAGTAGCAAATTTTTTTTTCCTTACGCTAGATCAGCCAAATCGCCCACTGTGCGGCGGCCTGAACTCGTGCAGAGTATATTATAGTCGGGCTTGACCGACTTTCTCACTTGTTTTTGTTCTGTATCTTTAGTTCATTTAGTTAAATTTAATTCATTGGTTCAAATAAACGGTATTTATTTGTAATTCCCAATCTTGTTTTTGGACACCTATTTTTTCATGGATGTCGAAGTTTTATCAAAAAATCTTGTCTCTTTGAATTTCGGGATAGACTTAGGATGCTATTCGTTCCCAATTATGGACAAACAGTGCTGATGAAATATCGCTAGACTCGAGGTTCACAATGTAGTTGTACGGGAGAGGTAAATATTCAGCTTCCACTTGACAGCAAGGGATTAATATAAAATTCTTGAGTTTCCGAGCGCCTAAAAAATTTGGTTGGACGTGATGGGATAAAATTTAACATGTGTACAGGCCACTGCATTTACCACACAAAATATTGATATATTTTTATCAGCTAAGAACACGAAACTGTCTACGAGATAAAATGAAGCCAATCATATTAATATCCAACAACACAGTTTCTACAATTTCCTTAAAATCTTGAACGCGGACGAAGTCGCGGCGGGCTCAGTTAGAAATGTTCATATGTATACATTTGCAAATTTGTATGTATCTTCTGTTGCAATGAAGCAAAACAAAAACAACATACAACCAGTGCAACAGAAATTCACCCCTTAGAAATCCCGTCGGTAAAACAAAACAAATTCATGCGCACACAACCTATTGTATAAAGTAACAGCAACACACTGAAGTTGTGGAGTACCAAAAAAAGAAGGTATTGAGAGAGCGCCATACCTATTATGATCAAGAGGTTCAGCTGAATATGCCCCAAGGGTGTGCCTGAGGATGCGAGTTAGTGAGGGCTTATAACTGGAGTTTATGGCCGTGTCCACCAGCATGCTATACATCAAACAACAAGAATCAAACATCATCCATCAAAAAAAGGATAATTGGCTTATGCTGAACGCTCTGAAGGAATTTTTAAGACAAAGTTTGTAAAAAACTAGCAATCATGATTGCACATCACATTCGTTCACCACAACAACAAGGCCTATGATTTTGGTTCAACATAACATAATTTAAAGTGATTTCTTTGAATTCCACAATCAATTTAATTAATCTTTGACTATTTATTCAATCACTGAAACTTATCGCCAATGTTCATGTTCTTGACCACAGTGACAACCGAAAAAGCCAGCTTAGCCACCTAAAACAATATGTTCATTTAAAATTTTGAATTCTTTTGATTAAATCCATATTTTCCATGACTCACCGTAATATTTGTTTGCACATTAATCAAAAATATACCACCAGCTGTTAAAACAATGGGCTGTTGTATATAATGAAGAAAATTAAGTAAAGTGGACTTATAACGTCTATCGGCTTCCATCCAATTCGATTGAAACAGACAATGGCTGAGCTCTTCAATATCATCCATTATCATATTACACAAATAGCAAAACGGAAATGTTTCCAATAAAACACAACATATATAGACGCAGGTGATTACCACGCTCCGTATGTCCAAAAATAATTGCATATTAATCAGTGGAATACCCAGAACAACGCCTATGAGCATGAATTGCGCAAAAATGGTGGCTGAGATCACAGGTCGAAGAGTATTAATATAACTGAAATTGAGCTGTGAGTAATTAAACACAACCAATCAAAATGTTACTCACTCTATTATCATTTGATGATCCTCAATGCATTTAACCAACTCCCCGTAGTTGTCATCCTCCGACATTTCCTGAACCGAACGCAAACGTTGCAATCGCTTCTTGAGGAATCCCATATGAGTACGTAACATATACATATAGACAAGTGAGTAGACATCGCTGCATATATCCATTATGATGGCAAAGAACATTAAGCCGTATTCAGTACCAGCAGCTAGACAATAATTAAGTACGCCTCCATCTTGTTTGATCAAGGGATTGTACAGATTCCAGGCCAAATGCCCATCCAAAATAGCCGATAGATAACTGGTCGTCATAAAGGAAGAGAACAAAATTTGGTAAACCAAATACACCCGACCACAAAATGCCACACTACGACGAATTTCAGTCAGTTCTTCCTCACGCACACATCTCTCATCCAAACGATCCAGTAATGTCTTGGCTTTACCAAATCTATGTTGACCCCAAAAGGTGTAGCTGGCTTTTAATGAATTTCCGTACGAATTAACGCAAGTTTGCAACAAAGTCAAAAACTGTCCAGCTGAGAAGTGGGAAATGTCCTCAAAATAGGTGCCCGTAAAACTTAAAGGTAGCAAAATAATATCCAAAACATTTATCACAATTCTCCACAAGCCATAGATGTATTTAAAGTGCTTGTTTTGGGGGTAAATCCAGCCCACCGCTTGCATACCACGTTCCAAGTTGATAAAAGCATCACGGGATTTCACTTTCTCCGGCAATGACTGGACTTGAGGTAACATTTTGTCAGACTTTGAGGGAATAAGAGTTGCTGCGGCTCCTTTTTATAGGTGACAATTTTACAGGCATTCATTGTGGGCGGATTATTCGACTTTATTAAGTGGGTGGAATAATTTTGCTTTGATTATAGCTCTGGGAATATTATGCAAGTTTTCAAGTGCCAGGTGAGAATTGTGGCACTTGTTTGAGAATTAGGCTGTAAATGGTGTGCACCATTGAATACACTAAGTATTGAAATTACATTCAAGTTGCGGTGTAATGTTAAGCTAAACTGTGATTAGAATCTTGATGTTGACAAGTTTGAAAGTGCATTGGAGATTTAAGTGATTGCTCCAACAGCTAACAAATATTCACAATTGATTTAACATATCGATCTAATTTTATTTAAATTTATTTGAATTCAAACGAAAATTGAATATTTGCAAAGCACTTGGCAGTTGAGCTAGACTTCATGTGGTAGTTGGAATACCCCTACGAAAATAACAATAAAATAAATCGCGGAAAACTTTGTTGTTACAGAGTCATGTAATAAGTTGATTAAATGTGCATGAAATGCTTAAAATATATAATAAAAAAGATTTGTTCAAAATTTTTGGTGAGTTAGTGAAGCGTAAAAAATGTGTATTACAGACACGGCTGCCACTTGAAAATATTAGATTACACTAAAAAAAATTTTAAAAAGAGCCATTTTCATTAAAAAAGAGCCAACAAAATTTTCTTCCCTTATTCATGTTATATTTTCATTTAATAAAATACACTCAATATCTCTTTCACAAAATCGTTAAATTAGACATCCATTTCATTTTTTGAGTATTTTTAAATGTACAAATAATCACAAAAAATATTTCATGTATTAATTAATTTCTGTGTCAATATGGCATAGCAGCATAGCTCGAGCTATGTTAAAATTGAGTTTTTAATACGAATGGCTTCCTCTGTTTAAGTTCTATATGGTGTCCAAATTTCACACCAATCGAATGAAAAAAAAAAAATTTCCACTTTACGACCAAGCAGTTTATTAATATATTCGTTAAGGGCCGATTTCTTGTCTGCTATTTAATTGCTATATGCCAGATAAACTTAGAATATACTCGGTTACTTGTAAGTTTATGTGACAGTTAGTGCTTTGTAAAAGATGTGAAATCGGCCCTTAAAGGTAATAATTGCTTCCTAAAAATACGGAAAACACACTTCTGCTTTCATTCCACAGATTTCTTTACATTATAAAAACTAAACAGTCAATATTTTTATTGTTTACATACATAAATTATACTCTAAGATCAGCTACTTCTCTATATTTCTATGTATTTTACAGACCACACGTAATGTGGCTCTGTACTCGTACTCAGCTTGTAGCGCGCATATGCTGTGTTCTAAATATAAGAATAATTCATATATACATGAGCACCCTATGTAACACTTTGTTGCATCCATAAATATATAAACCCTAAAGCTCACTTAGATTCTTTCTTTGTTTCCCATAAGGAAATATGATCAGCCACTTGGGTCTCTGCATAAGATTGCAGAGTCAGCGACTTTGACGCTCAGCGCGTTGTCGCTTAGCATACTCACACATACACACACAAATGCATTTGTTCGCTGCTCGCTCAAAACTAAAAACATATTTAAGGAGTTCAATTCATTCGGGCTTGCGACGATGTCTCGACGCCTGTGAGCGTTCGTTGACTTAAAGAATTTATGTTCATAATTTCAATAAAAGTTTAATACTAAAACTGAATCTGAAGAAAAGATATTTTATTTAATTACAAGCTCCTTGCAAAGCATTATATTTGAAACCGAATCAAATTCAAGTTTGCAACAATTTGCCAAACCAGCTCCAAGTAAAGCACACGCACCGTTTTCTTTACTTATAAAATGGTGGATTTCTCTATACACTTGCTATGCATAGTCACAATATACTAAGTTCAAAATTAAATCTATAAGATTGTGTAACAAAGTTGTTGAGATTACACTATGCAACAATTTTCAGTATATTGAAGGGTTGGTGGTGATTCTAGATGATTTTCGTGTGTTGAAGACGAATCTGGTTTTCGAAAATGGTCCAGCCCATTTAGATTTTTGGTAATTTGGGATTAAAGTTAGTGGCGTTTTGTGTAGGAGCTTACTTTTGTTTTGATTCTAATAATATGGGACGGTACAAATCTACGATTTTCTTTACCATTTACTGGCAATTGGAATTTTGTTAATTTCTATGTCCTTTTCGGACTCCATGAAAAAGAGTCAATTCCAATAAAAAAGTGCCAGTGCACCAACAGGAAAACAAAACACAATTTTTGGTGCAAAAACACCAAGTGTGGCAATCGTGATTACAGATCATCTATAACAACATTTCGCAATGACAATTGCGTTGGAAACTTGCATCTTAAAAAAAAATCACAAATAAATCGAAGTAGGTAGTTCCTAACCAATGAGCTTAAACTTAAGATTTCAATAAGTAGAAAAGGAGGAGAGGATTCATTTTTGGCGCCTTGGGGCCTTTTCCCAAAACACGTTTCAAAAATCATCACTTTTGAACTACTTGAGTTATCTACATGAAATTTTTCTTAATTATCTGCAAGCCTCAAACAAATTTTTGACGTAAAGTTCTTTAAGTTACGCCCACAAAAGAGGGCGTAATTCAATCAGTAAACTAAAACTTTTGATTTTTGGATCAAAATTTTCGATTTTTAAGAGAAAATTCAAATAAAAAAGTTGTGATTTATTATATGTACTTATTCTAATAATTTAAAGTAAAAAAAAATATTATAAAAAAAAAAATTTTACTGCTAATTTTTATTTTATAAGAAAAAATTTTTGTTATCATCAGAAGTTGAACATATACTTTAAAATGATATATTTTTTTAACTGCATTTTAATGTGCTAGACCAAAGGGAATGCTGCAAATGCACTGTTCAACATGTTATTCGCTTCATTGGACCCATTCCGGACTTAACATCAATGGCCGTGTTCAGCAAAACAACTTGATCCCTGATCAAGTATAAACTTTCGATTATCTTCCTGCTGAACTCGAGTGATGCGATATCATGATAGTTAATTTGAGGTATCCTGATAGAGGAGCATGTATCGAAGAAATAGTACGATGCTTTGAAGTGAAACCCACCAGCAGTAATTGTGTATCCATTAAGCGTATTTTGTGCAAAAAAACTTTTCTATCGGCTGTGAATAAATATAATAAATTCTAAAATATAATTAAACCTAATTGTGACTTCGTATAAGCACGATTCATAGAGCGCTAATGTGTCTTCGACTCCATTTCACAAATTCAAGTTAAAAAATAAAGCCCTTCGTTCAGCAGAAACTATTTGATGCATAATTTTTTTCTGATACCTGCTTTTTTTTATATTCTTATATTAAGAACCAACATACCAAACGATAATGATCGGTGGTATAGTTTGCCTATAATTCAATTCGAAATTTTGTGTTTTTTGCAAATCTGGACATTTCCTCGCAGACTTTTAAAAAAAGTACGCTTTGAGAAGCTACCCACCCGACAATCGTTAGCGAGAACGGATCCGTTTTCGATGCTCTCTCGAAGTTTTCTCTAACAAAACTATCGAGAATGTGTTCCGTTTTCGGTACGAAAAAGTATTACCTGTCGCTCAGTTTGTGGCAGCAAAACGTAAGTTTTGGATACACGGATTCGAATCCGTTCTCGACACTTTCTCGACATCAAAAACGGAATCGTTTCGCAATAATTGATAAGAATGTTTTGTTTCATTGAATTTTGTTTCCCAATTAAAAATTTGATTTCTTTGTTAGTTTTTTTCTTTATTTATATGATAACTGGAAAAAATAACTGGAAATAACAGTTACAGTCAAAATAAGCAAAAATAGTTTGCATTCTCTTTGTTAACTCTTCTAGCAGGAGCATTTAAAAAATGATTGATATCTGCGGAATATTGGCATAGCTTACTTATTTCATTTAACACCATTGATAAAAAAAATCACTGGACAAAGAATGGGTTGAGCTTCGGTCAGCAAACTAAACGTCATGCAAAGCATTCATTTGCTCCTCATAGCGTGATGTGGGCATCTGGTTCGGAACATTGCACTGTGTCTCCTCCAGAAAGTAAACAGCTGTCTTCGCCAAAGCGGCAATATTCCGGGCAATGGCCACACGCACAATGACCGCATTTAGTTCACTGGCCAAATCCATCATATACGGCAGTATATAATCGGGAAAGATTGGCTTTGCTGCCTGATATTTTCTTAACTATGGCTAGGTAAGCAGTAAGTGTTGCACCTTGACGGCAGATTTTTGGGCCAGATTCAGCTAAATACATAGAGAGAAAGAGAGCTTTAGATGATGATTTGGAAAGCCCTTAAAGTACTCACAATATAGCACAAAATGCGTTCCAATATAGTCTCGAAGGTAATATACACAAGGACAACTTTGGCAATAGTTACAGGGCGGCCATTTTGGTATTCGACTTTGTAAATCCACGTATGCAGGAGGTGAATAATGATTAAAAGAGACCATCGCCTGGCCGGGGCTTCCCAGCTGCCTACACTTCCTCGGGCGACAGGTCCTGTGTCTGAGTCAGAACCTTAATGCAATGTCCTTATGTAGACATTGGATTTTATCATAGGGTGTCAGAATCGGCGACTGTAGAAATAATCGGGAAATCGTTTGTCACGCTCCTGATCCAAATAATCTTCGGCACTCTTGCGATTCATCGAATAGATAACCATATATCATGAAGGCAAAGAATTCTGAATGAATTCTGATTCTCCACCAGCTTGCGATTCAAACGTCTGTAGGCCAGCAATTGGAAGAGCTGAAAGAATGCTGTGCTCTCGTTTTAGACCTCCAACAATGCGCAGCTGGAAAACTTAAAAAGTCCTAACTAGAATTCCCCTTTTCAACCCTATTTTACTTACCTCGCCGAAAATATGTGCAAGTCGGGCAGAAAAGTATTACCCGCATAGCTTGGACACCGAACAAATTTTTTCGCTCTAAATTTATGAACAAATGAGGTGGCAACCAGTCACAAACAGAGAAAAAATTTAAAATCCGTATAAAACACCCTTTTCTTAAGAAATTCGGATTTCGATGTAAAGAGAAACTATCGTAAATGTCGTGGGTCCGTTTACATACGCTTATTTGTAGGTTGGGTATATCACCCATATTGGTTACACGATCTGAAAATAAGTTCGGATCGATTAGTTTGGAATATATCTCTATCGGAAAAGTTAACTTTTTTGTCATTCGCTTCAGTCGAAAAATAGCCCACTGTGGCCCCACTGTGCGACGGCTGCCAATCACGGCCGTACCCATTTACATTACGATAAATATCCACCTCTATAGAAAAGAAAAGGATGAAGGAGAGAAATGAAATGTGTTAACAGATTGTTTTTTTTTTCTCGTCGATACTTGTTCAATATACGAAAAAATATTAATATAGATATTTTTTTAATATCCAGCAACCCTTTTAAATTCACAAAAACTGTTCACACGCTCTCCTACGCTTTAGCGTTGAATAATATAAAATTATTTTAACTTCTTACCAAATCGTATTTCG
Organism: Lordiphosa magnipectinata; assembly: GCA_037044535.1. Taxonomy (NCBI): domain Eukaryota; kingdom Metazoa; phylum Arthropoda; class Insecta; order Diptera; family Drosophilidae; genus Lordiphosa; species Lordiphosa magnipectinata. Next base: position 4,771 of record JBAMBO010001754.1, on the reverse strand, counting down.
GTTCCGGTTCCGTTTCTGGTACGTACCGAAACTTATGTTTCGGTAAAAGGTTCTGATTTGGTTCTAACATTATTTTGGTATTCCATACACACCGTTATGGACCGTTTAAATATAAAGTAAGATCGTTCATTGGTTTTGACTCCATCAGATTGCTAACGTTCTACCTTAACTGCCCTTCTCAAAGTCTAACATACAATCGTGGAAACTTAAGTACATCTTCTATATTTTGTAAAGGTTGAAGGCTCTGGAAAATTGAATTGATTGAAAGTTGAATAGGCTAACCACACTGAGCTAATCTAACATCCCGCATCCTCTATTTGCTACGACATTTTGCAATTTTTGTTTTGTCAAAATATTAAGTAGATCGTTGTCTAATAGGACCATGCTACACAGATGACATATTTTACCACGGCAAATGTTTATGGCTCATGATATCGGATGTTAGATGTGCCCCGTGTGATAAGCTTACTAAACTCTTTTGTGAAAATACTGAATTACTTGTTTTTTCCTGTTTCTTATCATACAAATAAATGTATGAATCGACTTAGCTCAAGGCTTGGTGTCAGAGTTGCTTTCCTCATTTAGTTTCTTTTGAACAGAAATTGATAACGCAAGCACTTTTTCGTTCAAAGGCTATTGTGACATTATAATGATGGTCTCAGAATATAGGATGCTATATTTTCAAGAAGACTGGTATCGCGTTTCTCCATTTCCATTAAGCTTAAGATTTAACCAAATTGCGTCAAAGTCCCCTAAAAGTAAGTGACAGCTTTGCAGGCTAGTTGTTGCATTCAGAACCGAAACTGTTCGGGTACAAGGTTTAGGTTCTTTTCGGTTCCTTATCGGTTACCGGTAAAAAAAAAACTTAAAATATTGGTTCCGGTTCTGATTCTGTGTTTTAATCAGTTCCTGGTTCTGTTTTGATTCCCTACTTCTAACAGTTACACTGCGCGTTGATGTCAACTTAATTATTACATATTTTTAAACGTATTAATGGGCATTTGTCATTATTACATTTTGTTAATAGCCCCTAATCCATTCACTTCATAACTCACATATACGTTTTAAATTAATTTAATTACGGGCTTGCATCTACCACAAAACCAACTCGCATGTGCTTAAAACATTTCACATTTTGTAGTTAAAATTTACAATAAATCACCAAACAAAGGTTAACAATTGCGAATGTTTGCCAGAACCAAATACCAAACATCAGTAACAATAAACTAGTACAACACAACGCGTTATGTCCAAGTTCCTAATCAACATCAATTGCCGTTTTTGCAACGTTTGCGGCTGCCTCGTGATATTTTGTAATTAGACACAAAAACAAAAACAGCAAAATTTTCACAGCTAAAATTGCGCCTGATGAGGCGTATGCCAGTCCGCGGTGCGAAAGGCAAACATCACACACGAATATGGTAAAACTCATTAGTGCCAAATGTGCAGCAGCAGCGTCAGCTGCAGGATTGCTGCATCTTTACAAGAAACGTGCATATAAATTTGAAATGCATTTGGCTTATAGTTTTACGAATTTCAAAATAAGCCCCAATTGATTATTGGGACGCAGGGAGAACAGTTGGAATTATTGCATTTACAATTTTAGGATATAGAAGCTGGTAAAATTATTAGCAATTTGCATGCAACACTGAATCGTATATGGAAGTTTATTGATAATTATGCTGGAAACTAAATGAAGGGGAAGGAATGGCACTGTTGAAAGTAGAACTAGTTTGGTATTGAATTTAGATGATAATGTTTTAGAAGAAAGATTATCTTAAAACAAAAAAGATTTACATGGTGGTGATTTGGTGTTTGACTCATTTCCTTAAAGTGATTTTAATTTCCCAAAACATTAGTTTAATGTACATTTACAATATTTATCTTACAATAGAACGTCCCACAAGGCAATTGTTCACCTGTTCTTATCACACAACTAAATTATCCTTTCACTTATCAGGCAAACGCACACAATTTCTCTGCCAAAAAAAAAAAAAAAACGTACTAAACTGAACAAAAGACTTTTGGGCCCATTCATTTGTAGCAATAAGCATAACAATAAAACATTAACCAGCTGATAAAGCGTTCGCCGTCCCCCCCCTCCCGCTCTCTCCGTCACCATCTGTCAGTGTGCTGCTTAGCGCCCTAATGCGATTATTAAGTGCCAAGTGCGTTGGCAATTGCGTTGGTTTTGGTGTTGGTGTTAAATTCATTATATTAGCCACGCTCGGCACAGCGAGCTATCGAGTTCATTGTCCCGGTTCCGCATTCACTCGTTCATGCATTACGCGTACTCAATATCCTGGACCGGGGACCAGGCGCTGGCAGTCCGCCGGTGGCTGTGGCACAATAAATTAAGAACGCAAATAAATCATCCATTTTAATGTGACAGTTCCGACAAACGTAGCCCCCCCGCTAAAACCGCCGCTCGCCAGGCTTGTATGCCCCGCCACTTGACTGGCGGAAGTTCTAGTGCAGGGATGCCATCTCCTGGAGATGGGACAGTGATACGTGATACGATAACTAGTAAAAATTTAGTCTCTTGAAAGTTTGAGAAATGAAAACATAGAGAAACAAGACTGAATTTCTTTTGCTTAAGAAACTTTTGGTTCAAATATTTTATTACTCACTAGGAAATGGTAGAAACTTTGCCTCTCTGTTTGACATGCTGGATTTCGAGTCCAGTTTCCCTTTTCATTCATTTCATTTCACGCATTTTAACTTTGCTGCCCAGCATCTTGCTCTATTTAAAATGTCAAACTTACAGCTGGCTAGCTCGAGGTCTTTGGTTGAGTATAAATCTTTATAACCAACACAAATGAACAGATATTAATTATAACATTTTGGAATAGCAATTGGGTATGTCCGTACAACGATGGCTGTTTCGAGATCGTTTGCTGTTCATACTTCAAAGAACCATCCAGTTGGTATTTAAGCCTCTTTCAATCGGCGAATAAAGACATAGGAATTCCTAATGTTGTAAATTCGCAGCCCGAATTTCGGCTATGGTTTATTGTTTGAAGGTGTTTGTTTATTTAAAATGTTTATAATTGTTAGTTTTAAAATTTTTCGGACTTTTTTTTAAACTTACAAAGTGTAAAAGGGAGTTTTTCCAGAATTCGGGCTACAAGGGTTTCTATCACCAATATCGGCAAGTGTAATATAGGCATTACAACAACAACATTTGGCTAGCTTTAGTGTTCCAATTTTTGTTCTTACTATTCCTTTTTTTTGGCAAAGAAAGTGTAAGACCCGAATAAATCCATAAGGAGACTTGTGCCAAAGCAAACAGCTTTTCAGTCGCTAGTCAGTGATCGATGAAGTAGATACTGATGTAGTTTGCATGGCTTTATTTTCGTACACCAATACACTCTCAATTTTCGGCCTCGCTCTTCTTGACAAACGCTGTTCTACTTACATAGCAAATCTAAGCATGCCGAAAAGCAATGAGTTCGAAGTAAAGCGTTCAATTTAGCTTTAAATGGAACAAACGATTATATACAAAGTTAACCTAGATGATGCAACTTCAGTTCAGTACAAGCTCTTTGGATATTTTACTGATGAATTCAATCTTTTTATACTGCAGAGGGAGTCCGATGCCTGGAACAGGGGCAACTCGGGACACTCCACCATACTCGAAGACCAAGAGGGTATTCCACTAAATACAGACTATTGTATACCACTAACAACGTTCGACAAACAATACAACGTACATATACCGAGCCGATATGAGTGGGAAAACCTTTCCCACAGCAGAGCCAATGCCATTAACATATACACTGATGGTTCTAAGCTCGACGAAAAAGTAGGAGGGGCGTATTCTCACCCAACCTAGATTTTAACTTGTCGTTCCGCCTTCTTGGTGGTAGCCATCCAGGAAGCTGCCACATACCTTAACACACTCACGGTCAAAGAAGGAAACGTATTTATATTCAGACAGTCAAGCCGCCCTTAAAGCACTTGACTTATATACTAACAATGCTAAAACACTTGCGGAATGTCGCTTATCTCTAAACGAGATCGCACGACATTTTAGTATAAACCTAATATGGGTGCCTGGACACAGCAACATAGAAGGTCAATCTGGCCAGAATAGGTACCACCCTCGAACTCCTTTCAGAGAAGAGTATGATAGGGATGCCTATAAGCTTCACACTAAAGCTGAATCACTCCGTCTCGCTACGGATCGCTGGAAAAACCTTTCCTCCTGTACTGTATCGAGACTTACGTGGCCTACATTCAACCTTAAACGTAAAAACACACTTTTACGTCACAGAAAGGAACACATTTCTCTTCTGGTGGGGGCCCTCACGAGTCACTGTCTTATTGGCAGACACGCGGCACGCCTAGGCGTCACGTACCATGACTTCTGCAGAAGTTGCGGATACGAAGAAGTGGAGGAATCGGTACAACACCTTCTTTGCCATTGCCCCGCCTTGAGCAGAAGGAGACTCAGGACACTTGGTCAACCTCTGCTACTCAACCTCTCGGAGACATCCGGGCTAGAGATCCCAGCTCTACTCAAATTCATTCTGTCCACACAATGGTTCAATAACGAGGAGCCCCCTCAGTCTTAAAATGGGTTAACAGGGAATAAACATGGCATCGCAATGGGCCCAAAGTGGCCTAAGTGGGAGAACGACTTGTCGTTCTCAGTCATCGCAACCTAACCTGCATATAGTGCCATGGGAATGATCGGTTGAAAAACTTATTGGTTTTCAATGCAAACGTCCCCAAGCTTTGCATTTATTAGTTTTCTAGGCCTTCTTAT
>JBAMBO010001753.1:0-85769 GCA_037044535.1 Lordiphosa magnipectinata | reverse complement strand
ATTCGCTAAGGCTTACCTTCTACCTAAGCTATTTTATGGCATAGAGGTTTTTGGCAACTGCAACTCAAGCTACAAACATAAATTAAATGTTACATTCAATGTTTTAACCAGGTATATATTGAATAAAAAAAGGACTGATCACATATCAACTTTTGCTAAATAGATATATAACATCAACCTTGACTCCTGGATATGCCTACGGGTCTTAATATTTCTGCACAAAATTATTAACTCTGAACAGCCCTTCTATCTATTTGATAGGTTAGGGATTGCTTCATCGCTAAGGACCAAAAACATAATTAGCACGAAATAAAAGCTTTCCACTTCTGATCGACAATGCTTTCCGCATGCTATTCGACTCCCGGCGGGGAGCCGGACCACGTCGGTCGGGTCAGGTGTCGGTCGTATCTCTCACATCCCCACCTCAAATATTCTTTTCCTGTTTTTTATTTTGAGAATTATTCGTACTTGAATCAAGTACTGAAACTCTCGAATCAAGAATAATTCATAATTGGATGAAGAGCTGAAACTCTTGAATCAGGAATGTCGGGATCAAATATTCACTCTTGGATCAAGAATTTCGCTCTTGGATCAAGAATTTTCACTTTTACCGTACTTTTGACAACGAATGCTCTTGATTCAAGAGTGAAATTCTCTATTTATTCTCTGAGTATAAGAAACTGCTTTTCAAGGCCTCAAATGACCACACATAACTACATTACCATGATTATGACAATACTAAACCGCGATAAACACCGTTGATGACCAATCGTAAAGAATATAGTCCAGATCATAAAGAATGTTTCAAATCACTTTTCGTGACTGAAAAATCATTAAATAGCGGAAAAATACCAAAGAGGATCAAAAATAGTAGCAATGCCAAATATACTTCTTAATCGGCATGAACGGTAAAGTCGATATAGCCATATATAACACATATATATCCATGGTATTTATCGCGGTTTAGTATTGTCATATTTGTGAACGTCTAAAGCCCCTTATTAGCACACTGATCGGACCTTATCAGTGTGGTTTCAGAACAGGTAAATCCACCACAGACCAGATATTTACATTACGACAAACCCTGGAGAAGACCTGTGAGAGAAATATCAAAACCAACCATCTTTTTGTTGATTATAAATCAGCCTTTGACACATCGATAAGGTCAAGGTTCTTTGAAGCCCTGTCTACTTTTGGTATACCAGCAAAGTACGTTCGACTTTGCATGATGACGTTGAGAAGCACTCGAAGCTCCGTCAAAATAGGAAAGTACCTCTCCGAACCAATTGATACCAAGAGAGGTTTTAGGCGGGGTGACTTCTTTAAACTACTGATGGAGTATATACTGCGCCAGTGCCCAAATGCCAACAGATCGGGCTCATTTCTTTATAAAGATCTAATGCTACTCGCATACGCCGATGATATTGACATTATCGGCAAAAACGAACGGGCGGTAAGCAGGGCGTTTTCAGAGATTGAGAAGCAGTCTAAACTGATGGGCTTAGCGGTAAACGAGGACAAGACGAAGTACCTAGTATCCACGGACAAGAAGTCTACGCGTCTTGGACAATTTGTTACTATGGGGGAGTACAACTTTGAGGTTGTAGAGGATTTTGTCTACCTCGGGACGATGATTACCGGCGACAACAACATCAGCCTGGAGATCCGATGGAGAATTACTCTTGGAAACCGATGCTACTACGGGCTCAGTAGGGAGTTCAAGAGCAGAGCCTTTTCTCGAAGAACAAAAATGGCGCTATACAAGTCGCTCAGCATCCCACTCCTGCAAGTCCGGCGCAGAAGCATGGACAATGACAGCAGCGGATCAGGAGGAGATTGGCGTTTTCGAGCGAAAAATCCTTCGGAGGATCTATGGACCTTTAAAAGTTGGCGATGGATACCGCATTCGATGAATCACGAACTGTATGAGCTCTAAAAGGACATCAGTCTAGTCAAGCAACAGCGGCTGCGCTGGCTAGGACATGTCATCCGGATGGATGAAGAAGCTCCAGTAAAAAAGACGTACAAAGCGAAGGCGGCTGACTTTGGAGGACAAGGCAGGAGGGGTCGCCCACCACTAAGATGGGATGATCAAGTGCGGAAAGACATTTCCAACCTTGGTGTGAACAACTGGTGCCAGCTCGCACAATGCAGAAGCGAGTGGAGGGTATGCCTAGCAGAGGCCAGGACCGCCAAGCGGTTGTGATGCAACATCGGGCCAATAAAGAAGAATAAGAAGAAGAGTATTGTCATAATCATGGTAATGTAGTTATGTGAGGTCATTTGTGGCCTTGAAAAGCAGTTGCTTAAGTATTTTGGGGTTTTTAATACCATGGAGATGCCTTAGCTGCAAATTGCGCTTATGCATTGATCCTGGCAGGGTTTTTCACTTGATTGTCATTAACCTTTTTCATTATTACTATTTTTTATAATCTTTGGTAGTCATCAGCTCAGTCACGGTAAATAGGTTTAAATATCTCGCGAGCAACACTGTCTGTGGCTCCCAGCTTAGGACCGAGCGCTGTGGCTCACGAGCCGAGAGCCGTTTGATGGCTCCCGGCTCACGAGCTGTGGCTCACAGTTCAGAGCCAAGAGTCGAGTGTCATGAGCTGAGAGCGAGAGCTGGCTCTTGAGAGCGATTCCGAACCCTTTTGTCACAAAAGCAACTGTGTACGAATTTCCCAATTTAAAATTGTCTGGTGTGAAAAATCTCAATTGAAAATTTAATGGAAGTGAAATATTCCAATTGTTAGAAATATTGTTAATCTGGCAACGCCGTCTGTCTGTAGTGTTAAGTTAACATACTCATCTAGTGTTAAGTTAGCATAATCCCCGATCATTGTGTATCGTATATCAGGCGTCGATTACTGTTTTGCCGCTCTTCTTTCCTGTGACCGCCACGACAAGGGGTCGTGTATATTTTGCTCCGGTTAATAAATGACTTGGTTATCCACAACACTCTGAACATCAATGAAGGCACCGCACAGCAGACCATCCATTTCGATGGTACGAACATTCTTATCCTTTTCCTTTATGTCATGTCAGTGTTTGACATCGAGCAGCACTGAGGATTTGGCAATAAGAGCGGGTTTCTTTGATTTCTTGGCAGCAAAGGCAATCACACGCTTCTTTATCCTTTTCATCATCGGAAGGGAACAGATCTACATCATCATCATCATCGGCAGCTGCTGGGGCAATGGAGCACCCGTCCACGACGAACGTTCGGCCACCTCAATGGAAGCAATTTGGCGATACCAACATGCCACTTGAGCATGGTCACCAGCTGGTGCCTTGCCCAAGGCTTCGAACACGCACAAATCGGCCGTAATGGGTGTGTAGCCGGTAAAGTAGCTGCTATCAGCCACAAAGTTGTTCAACTCTACATCACTAACAAAGCCATTTTTAATATATAACAAAAAAGTCTTGCGGTATTTCCGCAAGCTTGTCTTTGCAAGCGCGTAGTTCTAGTTGTATTCGTCGCATCGGTTCACCCTAGAGCTTTTTGGAAAGCTCTTTTCACGCGCTAACACGTGTTTGATTTATTGTTGTTTGTTTTTAGTCGTTCGTGAGTTATAGCGTCGCAAACATGGAGCAAAATAAAGAGAAAATACGGCATATTTTACAGTACTACTACGATAAAGGCAAAAATGCATCTCATGCTGCCAATAAAATTTGTGCAGTTTATGGACCCGATACAGTTTCCATTTCCACCGCACAACGATGGTTTCAACGTTTTCGTTCTGGTGCAGAGGTGATCGAAGATGCGCCACGGTCCGGAAGGCCTGTCGTCGAAAATTGCGATAAAATCGCTGAATTGATCGAAAGAGACCGGCATAGTAGCAGCCGTAGCATCGGCATCAAACCGTTATAAACCATTTGAAGAAGCTTGGATTCAAAAAGAAGCTCGATGTATGGGTGCCACACGACTTGACGCAAAGAAACATTTTTGCCCGTATGGATGCATGCGAATCGCTTCTGAATCGCAACAAAATCGACCCGTTTTTGAAGCGGATGGTGACTGGCGATGAAAAGTGGGTCACTTACGACAACGTGAAGCGCAAACGGTCGTGGTCGAAAAGCGGTGAAGCTGCCCAGACGGTGGCCAAGCCTGGATTGACGGCCAGGAAGGTTCTTCTGTGTGTTTGGTGGGATTGGCAGGGAATCATCCACTATGAGCTGCTCCCCTATGGCCAAACGCTCAATTCGGACCTGTACTGCCAACAACTGGACCGCTTGAATGCAGCACTCATGCAGAAGAGGCCATCTTTGATCAACAGAGGCCGAATTGTCTTCCATCAGGACAACGCCAGGCCACACACATCTTTGGTGACGCGCCAGAAGCTCCGGGAGCTCGGATGGGAGGTTCTTTTGCATCCACCGTATAGTCCGGATCTCGCACCAAGTGATTACCACCTATTTCTGTCCATGGCAAACGAGCTTGGTAGTCGGAAGTTGGCCACAAGAGAGTCCTGTGAAAATTGGCTCTCCGAGTTTTTTGCCAATAGGGAAGCGAGCTTCTATAAGAGTGGCATTATGAAGTTGGCATCTCGTTGGGAACTCGTCATCGAACAAAACGGCGCATATTTGACTTAAATCGCATTATTATAACCAATTTTATGAACAATTGAAAATTCAATAAAAATACCGCAAGACTTTTTTGTTATATTATATATGTTGTATGTATTTTTTATATGTTGTTTAACAAAATGTCTGCCGTGTGCAGTTCAACGCAATGGATGAACGATTTTCAAGTTATGAGCAGAAGAAAGTTCGCTCCCCCAGCGATAATATACATACTGATCATATCATTTCGCAGGTGAAGAGTAAATTAGAGTATAGGGCTTGACCAGCACGGACGTTTTTTCAGCAAAATGTAACCCATTTAAAGATTTAGTTTTCGATTCTGGTCCGCCCCAGCTGCTGGTTATGAAATTTGAGTTTGGGAGCAGCCCAACAATAACAACAGATAAAACAACCGTTATCAGAGAGTCTCGATCGCCCAAAATGCAGCTGCTGCGCCGTCTGTGTGAGCGTCCGTTGGCGCCGTTCTCCGATTCGCATTGACTTTGTGGTTGTTTACAATTTGAAGCGAGTTAATTTGCTACGCAGCTTATTATGAGACTGACTGGCGCCAATTGCCGATCAAAATGTCTCGGAGCAATGGGAGCAAGGGGGCTTGCCCACCACTAGAGTAAAGCATCCATAAGATGGGTATACAAAGGGTCTCAGTATTTGCCGATAAGAGTTTAGGGGTGGACTGAGAGTCTCAATTCTCTAAGAATTGTGTGAACTCTCATATTGCACAGGACGACTCCACTTATTCTGAGTACATTGAACATTGTTTCCGAATCTTCAGTAAGTAAATATTGTGAATACACAGAGGAACATGCATATCTGAAGCAACTATTCCGCCCTTCGCTTTCTTAAAAGCGGCAGCGGCAGAAGTGCATATTTTTTTCACAGAATATTTCCTACTTCCTGCTTGAATTTAAATGTTTAATCTACTTGCCTCATTTCATATTAAACTTTCAGAGAGCATCTTGTCGTCTGCTGTTTGTAGTTGGTTTCTGATCCGCCCCCCACCCCCTCCCCTTTGTTTGCCATATTCCCTTTGGCATTTTCCCCGTTGGCCTTGCTCTGGCTATGTGTGTGTGAGCTACTGTTAAACCTTTTGCCTTTGGGTTATGGTGGGCGTGACGCTGGCTTCACTGACAAGTTGCTTAATTGAAAAGTGTTTTGTTCGCTGGCATGCCCAAGGCCCCTACTTCCACACCGCCCCAGCTGCTGATTTGGCAACTTTAGGTTTCAATAATTTGCTTTTTATTTATGCTCGTGCCTTAAAATAGACCTGGCAAAGAAACAACAACAAAAACAACAACACATTATTCAGGGATCTTCCGGTGCTTCCTCTCTGGTCGTCGTGATTACGCATGGCAACTTGGCATATTTATCACTGTGTCACTTTTTATTGCTTCCTCCTGCATCCGCGCGCACACATCAACACACACAGAGAGAGTCCTCGTCCTGTTTTGCCATAAATAATTATGTTATTTGAGATTTTGATGCTTATTTTTTGAGACTTTTCTCTTTTGTTGGTGGAGAAAAATTGTTGCCATAATTATCGCACACATTTTTCAACGGCGACATTTTTCATGACATTCTGTTTCGCTGGTGTGACAGTTTTTTTTTTTTTTTTTTGGTGTAATTAAGTCGACAAGGTGCCACGCCCAGTGCCACATTAGGCAGCGATAAGTATTTTTTATGTACTTTTAATTAACTTTGAATGTTGATTCGGCGGGGGAATGCTTAAAGCTCAGCTCAGTGTGTGTCCGTCAAGTGTTCTCGTCTGTCTGTCTAATTGCCAAAATTTAATTAGCTCCTCACTGAATAGTTTATGTTTATTTTGGCCCTGTGTGGTGTGAATTTCCCATTTCGGGCTTCTGTTTAAATTTGGCTAGTGAATTTATAGTCTATTGTTTGCCAAGGCTGCTTGGCCGGAACGGACGGGGCGGAGGGGGGAAGGTTTGTGAGTGCAAACGAAGCTCAGGTTTACTTTGGGCTCTGACGACAAACGGAAATGCAACATTTTCAGTCACTGGACGTTCCACCCTTGGACCGAGTCAGTTAAGGAGGGTAGGTTGAGAAGTAGTTCAATGGGAACAAAATGTTCCGAATCACACAGTGGGGTCGAGTAGGGAAAAAGCAGCAAAAAGATGCAAGATTTTGCTCTTTCTTGTCTAGCAGCGGAAGTGGTCTCATTCCGCTGTCGTAGATATGTGTTCACTCTCAGAGTTTCCGATTGCGAACGTTGGCTCATCGAGGTTTCATTCCATGTTTTGGGTATCGATTGGATTTGTGTTTACTTGCCATCGATGGTTCGTTCCTTCAAGTTATATTTAGTAATCCAGATTATTTATCGATGATTGATGGCGGCATTGTGACGAGTACAGTTGATGGTGTAGGCTCCCGAGGTCCTGAGTTCGAGTCCCAGACGGGGAGGGTAAAATTAAAAACACAAATTTTTATGTTTTTCAGAAAGAAAAATAGGTAGTGAACCCAAAAACCAACCAACCGATTATATGCCATATCTTTAAACACTTAAATAACACACTAACCACCCCTCTTCCAACTAAAATTCTTGCACCCAGCAATTAAAACTTCCGGCCAAGCTGAGATGGTCGAATAAACTTATATCTCGCTATAGAAACTATCTAGACCGCAATCTTCAGGACGAAAATGTACAATTATGGAGCAGTCAAAATGAAGTAGTCACACATTGCATTACATACTCAGCAATCACACCAAGGTACATCAGTTAAAGTAAAGCAGCGAGAGAACTCTTATTTTGAACGTTGAGAAAGGCAAGGGAGTATTTCCAAGAAGCAATGCGAATGTACCAACAAGTGAACGCATCATTTAAGGCCATATATAGCAGTGCAAAAGATGAGTACTTCTCAAACCTGGATAAGTCATAAGGCTGGGAAGCCATAAGGCATCTAAATGGGAAAACCTTTACTAAAGTTATAGCAGTCGATGCTGCAAAACTGGGGGACTACTTTAGAGACCTGTTGACACCAAACTATGTTTTATACCCTCTGCATTACGCATCATCCTATATTGAAAATGAGCTACTGGATAGGACTATTACCAAGCGAAAAGTTACAACCATAGTACAAAAACTAAGGCAGAGAACAGCATCTGGGCTCTGGGCTTTAAAACTTTTGTCGAAAACTAAATATAAAATATTTTAAGTACGGTGAAGTCTTGTATTTTTATACTCTGTACCGAAGGTACATAGAGTATATTAAGTTTGTGGAAAAGTATGTAACAGCCAGAAGGAATCATCTCCGACCCTATAAAGTATATATATTCTTGATCAGCATCAACAGCCGAGTCGATCTAGCCATGTCCGTCTGTCCGTCTGTCTGTCCGTCTGTCCGTCTGTCCGTTCGTCCGTTCGTCCGTTCGTCCGTATGAACGAAGAGATCTCAGAGATGGTAAGAGATAGAGGTTTGACATGTATGGGACATATATTTCTTATACTTGCAGGCAGATCAAGTTTTTTTTTTAATTTTTGCCACGCCCCCTGCCGCCCCCGCAATTTGGAAAATACGTCATATCTCCCACATTTTTATACCCTTGTAGAGGGTATATTAAAATTGTCGAGATGTTTGTAACGTATAGAAGGAAGCATCTCCGATCACACAAAGTATATATATTCTTGATCAACATGACGAGCTGAGTTGATGTCCGTCTGTCCGTCCGTCTGTCTCTTTGCTCCTCCGTCAGTTTTAAAGCTTTCTTAACCAAACTTTGCACGAAGTCTTTTTGTACAAATACGCTGCACATTTGTCGGAACCGGCCAGATCTGATGACTACATCATATAGCTGCCATACACTCAGAAAAAAGTATTACCTAAAACTGTTGAAAATTACCAGAAATTTAAGTCCATTTTACCTAAAATGACAGCCAAGGAATATATAGACTTAATTTCAGGCCTCTATTACCTTAAGTGCTCTAGGCAATAAATTTGATTTTTAGGTAATATGTGACCTAAAATATTAATCAATGTATGGCCATAAAATGTCGTTTTTAGGTAATAGAAAGGCCTACATTTTAGGCAATAAACAAGCTTTTTAGGTAATATTTGACCTAAAATCTTAGGCAATGTAATACCTTAAAACTTCGTTTTTAGGTAATAGAAAGGTTACATTTATTGCCTAAAATGTAACCTTTCTATTCTATCCGTTTTCTATTTTTTTAGGTAGTAGAATATAGCCTTAATTTAAGGCAGTAATATCCAAAAATTTATTTATGCTTCAAAAAAATCAAAACAGTTTTATAGATTTTAAGGTTTCTTATTTAATATTGAAAAATCTTACATACTAATATAGCTTTGGCTTTACATAAGAACTTAAATTAAATTTGTGGATATGAATAGGGGGGTTATTTATAAGCTTAAGGTCTATTAATTTAAAATTAAGGGGATTCATTATTTCGTAACTACTAAAAAGTTTTTGAAACTCTTATTCCAATTCTTAGCAAAATATAAATACGTTTTTATCCATTGATATAACATCCCGAATTTCGTAAAAAGAAAATATGTGGTTGTTGAAAAAAATAATAAACCCACGCTTAAAACAGAAACAAAATTTTTTACGTACAAATAGCTTCTTGCTGTGGAAAAATCTTTTTCTGGAAAAGTTTTTGTAATTGATCAAATGCGATAGAATTTTTAAAAAGACATGTTGATTTACTGAATGATAAATGTTTTTTTTTTTAAATTTAACATTTTGTTGGCGTAAATGATGTTTAGAATGTTTAGATTCGAATGGAAACGTCCAAAGGTATCTTAAAGGTTCAGACATTTGTATGATTTGTGGGTAATGGGTTAAAAAATTGTGTTTTGGCTTGAGGGTATCATTAAATAGCGCTGAATATTGTTTGTTGTGAATAATAGTATGATTTTGCAAGTTCAATATATCCCATTGTGAGTATTAAAATAGACAAAGTAAGTCCAAGAGCTCTGATAAATTAAGCAGAAAACTCCATACTTTGTTGCCCTGATTAACTTTATCTCCAACAAAATGTGTGAAGTGCTGAACTAGTGGCAGAATATTAATTGGTGGAGAGGTATTACCAATTTCTGTTTCCCCATATGGGAAAGGTTGTTTGCGTATGTTGAAGAACTCTAAATCGAATATTTTTTTTTTATAAAATATAAAAGAATATGGCATATATCATGATTAAAAATGTCCTCAAAGACATCGTGCAACAAATCGAAAGAGTAATTGTCTAAAATTGTGAAATTATTAATTTTATTGAAAATAGAGTTCTCACGAACCCCAGACTCTGCCACATTACTAGACATACTAGACAATCCTGAGTACAGTTTTCTTTAGTTCTCATAAGTAATTGATCAACTAAAAATGAAAAATGAGTGTCTTCCCTTATATTTAATATTATTAAATATTTAAAAAATGGTATGGTAATTATAATTCTTAAATATATAAAATAAATTCATTCTTAACTTGAAATAAAGGCTTTGTAAATATTGGTTTATAATTTTTTTTATATATGGGCATTTCCACAGAAATGTCAACCGCAGCCAAAAATGTAAAAGTGGTTAAAAACACTATGTTTTATCTAATTTTCATGGGGAAACAGTCAAATTGCATTAATAAAAGCCAATCTTACATTTATACATAGCCCATTCCGAAATATTCGGATTTGCGGCCGCGCTAGCGCAATTTTTCTAATTCTGACATTAATTTTGCACTTATTTTTTAAAAAAAGTGCCTTTAGATTTCTTTTACTCTTGCTATCTACAATTTTCTGAGGGTACAAATGGTCAAAAAAGAATGCACAAGAAACCACGAAAAACAATGTGATTGCAATAAACTTTAAGTTTCTCTTCTCATTATACTGGAAACCACATAAAAATTTATGATGGAACAAAATGTCGCTTGCGACATGTCGCGTGCGAAAGTGATTAAAATTAAATAAAAAATAAACTACTTAATATTTTTGAATCAAATAAAAAACATTTTGAGGACACATCAATGCATAATTTTTTAAAATTAGTCGCATTGAAATATTCCTTCGGGATCCGCTGAAATCACTGTTTGAACTGTTTTCCTTGAAAGTGACTTCTGTTTTTGTCGCATGCGAATGCATCGGTTTTTTGTAATTATATTGAAAACGAACAATTACCCAAAATCAGCTTTAGCACCAATTATAGTGCCAATCAAGAGCTATAAGTTTCGTCTCCTGTCAAAATAAAATAATGTTTTGGCTTATACTTTTCTTCACTTTGAATGCGTACGAATGTCGCATTCGACATTTGAGAAATGCCCATATGCAATCGGTCGAAAAACTAGTTTTAGTTGGAAAAACTTTTTTGTCTTCACTGCAAACGTGCCCAAAACCTCGTATTTCTAAGTTTTCTATGCTTTCACATGATTCCACCGAGTTGTATGAAAATCAGCCAACTATATAGTACAGCTGCCATACAAAAGATAAGTCTGAAAAAAGTCTTAGTAGGAAAAACTTTTTTGTTTTCAATGCTATCGCTCCAAAACTTGTTACTGTTCAATATTATATGCTACCACACAATTCTGCCAAGTTTGATCCAAATCAGATGACTATAGCATATAGCTGCCATAGGAACTATCGGTCGAAAAAGTAGTTCTAGTGAGATAAACTTTTTTGTTTTCAATGGTAGCGTCTTTATACCTTTCAGTTGTGAATATTATTAGTTTCTACACAGTTTTGGGGAGTTTGGAAAAAATTCACATAAGAAAATGATAAAAATCTCGGCTAAAAAAGGTAGCTCACTTGAAACTGTGTTAAAAAGATGGTTCTTAACATAAAAATGCACCAATTGCATTATTACTACTATTACAATACTTTTACTACTATTGCTCAATAAAAAAATTTCAATTAAACAACAAATTTACTCATGACTGGAAAATGGGAAACTCTTTTTGCGAGAGATGTAACCCTGTTTGAGGAGAGGGACAGTTATCTTGAACACAAACCTTCAAAATAGATTTTCAAACAAGAAACTAAAATCTGCTGAAATTCTGTGACTCCGACAGATTTCGGAGCGAGATCAAAATCTCTACAGATTTACACCCTCCATAGTCGAGTATAAAGAATCTTTATTCAAGATAGTTGAATTTATTTTTAAGGCAATTTTGGATCAAGGTTTGGATAGTTTTAAGTCCCGCTAGATCCCTTTGGGACTTTAACTTAAAACGTTTGGCCTGGGCGTTTATATAAAAAAAAGGGATTTCGTTAAAAGCTTCCCTGAATCCTTTAAACCGCCCTCATGTCTCTGTATACAAGAACGTGTAAACATTGCTAAACTGCTTTGACGCTGTTTACTGCAGCTTTCAATTAAGTTGCGGATGCTCTTACCGTTCCGTTGCCCGAGGCCCCGTCGCCTCTGGTTCGCTTCGCTTTTTAATTAGTTGACAAACTTGCTCATTTTTCCACCTGTTTTAGTGCCTTTTAGTTTTTCGCTTTTATTAATTATATTTTGCACACTTGTAATTGCTGGTAAATATCGCATGGCTCACAGGAAATTAAGTTGAAACAATCATCTTTTATTGCAGCATATACCAGTTTATGAGAGTTTCCCCACGGACTTGGAGAACTGGCTAATGGACGGCTATGGCCTGAGTGTGACGGATGTTTATCACAGTTGGCAATACCAGGCGGCTGCCCGATCCTCGGGCATTGGTGGTCAGTATCAACAGATGTGCACGGCGGACGGTCAGTGTTATGATATGGCCAAAATTGGGGCCGTGTGCTGTCCATTTTGAGTTCATAGCAAGTGTTAATAAAATGCATTTAAAAAAGAAATTGAAAAGGAAATCATAAATTTGTGCACAGCCATGAAATCCGGGTAGTTGTCCGCAAGGAGACCATTAACTGTTGTTACTGTGGTCGTACACCTGGGCGGCAGCACACGGAAGCTGCCAAATGCTCTGGATGGAAAGGAGAAAGGAAATGCTGGACTGAAGTGTGATTTGGACACAGAGAGTAGGGAAGAAGTGAACTGGGTTACAGGTAACTGACATTCAAAGTTGACGGGGTAAGTTGACTGGCTTAAGCTTAAGGTCAAAGTTTTGGGATATTCAAAAAGTAAATCAATGAACGATTGTGATTGCACTGTAACGAGTACACCAAACATCAGCTCTCATGTGAAACTTGAGATCTCTCTTACCCTGAGAATCGCCGAGCAGACAAACTCTTTGTCCACTTTGCCAGCGCACATATTACGTAAAACTTTTGCTGGGTATTCCCTGCCTCGACTAACCGCTTCACGACTTTACTCGTTTTCCGCTTTCAGCTTTTTATGCGTGCCTGCAATCAGCGGACAGTGAATGTCCGTGTACAAAAATGCGTGCCAAAAAACAAGAAGCACACAAAAAACGTGGCATCATTGGGGAAAATCAACATGCAACAACGGCGACAACTACCAAAAAAAACAAAAACAAAAAGAAGCCCAACCAAATGGCAGATATTTCCATTTTGCTGTCATGCTCTTTGTTTTTTACCATTTTGGCTTTTGCCATCGTCGCGCAATTGTTTCGCTGGTAAACAATGTGATTTTCAGCGTGAAATTTCATTCAATCTGCAGTTGCACAGGCCAGTAAAGTCGTTCGTTCACAGCTCTGCTGCATTGGTGGTCCATTGGTGGGCAATTTGTGTGCAACTGTGTGCCCCGCCAGCTGTGTGGAATGAGGGGCTTAAGCATTTTATGCGTTTTTTATTTAGCTTGTTTTTGTTGCTTCTTGATCGAAATGGCTTTTAATTGATCAAATTGTTTAAATATATTGCATGCATATGTGTTTTTGCAATCGCATTTGTTGTCCTCTTCGTTTTTTTTTTTTATTATTTTTTGTTGGTGTTTGCGTTTCAACTTTTGTCCGCTGCGTTGATTAATTTGCATTTTGCTCTGAGTAAGCAAAAGTGGGCAAAAGTTTAATTGGGAATCAGGGGAAAAATCTGTTTCAAATTAAATTTATTAATTTATGAATTTAACTTTATGTGATTTTTTTATATGTGAATGCACAAATTAGTAACTAATTATTTATCTATTGAGTGATACTTCATGTTCAATTCAATCAAATAAATAAAATATTATGGTTTCCGTTGCGCATTTACAATTGATAAATTAATCAAAAAACAAGCGGAGTGGCTGAAAGTTGAAACTGTTGTGGGAGTTAGTTATGTCATTAGAATGCGCGGAATGCAGAGATTCGAAGAGGATAAGCTCAACGAAAGTATGGGCCGTATTCCTTGAACCCCTGCCGCTGTACAGGATCGGAAAGCGAGAAGAGAAGCTGCCGGGAAACCAAACGAACCACCAATTGGCTATCGAAACAGGCAGACCCCCACCTATCGACTCTCCTTCGATCGGCTAGGGTCACGCTGACCCAGCTCCGCTAAATCCTAAGAAAGATGCGCAACCGCATACAACGATCACATATGTTTCAGTGAGGAAGTGGAACAAGTCATTAAAGAAGCCAAGCCGTCCAGAGCTATTGAACCTAATGGATTCGCAGCCATCATGCTCAAGCAAGTCGGACCATAATGCATTCGATATATGGCCCACATCTTCAATCTGAGTATTCAGTTCATGATAATCCCCAACATCTGGTAGACGGGGAAAATCATCCATATCCTCAATTCAGGTAAACCAGCGGATAAAGGCTCATCCTATCGTCCAATAACCCCACTCTGTCCAGTATTAAATATCATGGCAGCACTACTTCTACAGATCCAAAGGAAACACCTCATGCCTTCAAAGTTCCAGCACGTTTTTAGACCAGGACGAAGCACCCCCTCAGCGCTCTGTGAACTGACAACAAAAGTCACAACGGGACTCAACTCTGCACGCTTACATGATAGATCCATAAAAGTGGCACTTGACCACTCCAAAGCATTTAACACTCCCTACGAACTCGTGGTACAGACCGCGTGCGTATCGTAGGCCCCAAGAAAACTACCTCCGAGAGACCTAAGCCTAACCCTTTTGAAGATTCCCCCGTCCGACGTTTGGATATTAACTGAGTATCACTTCCCACTCCTTTTTCCGCCCCTTTTTGACGCGGGTATTAACCGTGCTCATACCAACCCTGCTTCTCCTCCCGTGGATATTAATCACGGTCGTTCTGACCTTTGACTATCGTAGACCGTACACGTCTCGTAGTAGCGAGAGTCCTGTTCGAATCCTATCGAGTCCGGACTGACAAGACGAACAAGGATAAAGGCGTGGTCGAAGGTAAATTATTATTAGCACACGTCCGGCAACAATCTACGTGTGCCACCTCTACCCTATTGGTGTCCCCGCGATTTACAAATATTCTTGTAAATGACCTTCGGCCAGACTGAGTGAACCACACCCGGCCGAAAAACTTCGTTACAAGTGGCGCCCGAGCATGGACTCTGGGAAAGCCAATCTTTTCTTTGGCAGAGGTTTTTCATCTAGCGGATTAAAGACCCGTATAATATTTCCTTGCTATTTTCTTTGACGATTTCGAGGCAGTCGATCGGTATCCGATAGCCACGGGGTAATATTCGGTACCTAAGTTGTGCGAACCGATCAGCGTGAGCTCATAAGGTCTGATCTTTCCGTTCGTACAAGACTCGCAATGACAAAACCCAATGCCGGCGAGCCTCTATCAGGCTCCCTTATTAAGAATCCAGGCGACGGGATAAGTTGGGTGTACACTCTCTGTAAGAAAGAGTTATTAGCGTTTGCCGAAGAGTGTCCTTACCATGCCAAGTGATGGCTCTCGAACTACCTTGCAGGTCGGCAAGCCCACTTTGAGTTCAGAGGAACCCAAACCAAAACAAGAATAGTTAAACAAGTCCAAGGGGGACTGCTCCCGACACCACCAGAAGATATTAAGGGGGGATTCTCCATGTGCAACATTTTTTTTTCGATTTTTTTTTTGCATTTTTTTGGATGTTTGAAAGGATTTTTTTAAATTCGAAATACTTTAGAAGATATAGCCTTTTTTGGCGAACAATTCTTCGCTAAAACAAGTCATTTTTGAGTAAATAAATTAAATAAAGCTGAGAAATAACGCCTGGTTCTTGAATTTGAAAGGTAACATGTTGTCGCCTTAGATCGTTTTTACTTTTAATTTCAGACAACCAAGAGAGGAGAAATCGTGGCCGCCAGCACTACCCCTTTTTTTTTGGGACCCCCCACTTTGACGGCCGAGAACTTTTTGAACAGCCCTCGAATCGAAGCAGAAACAGAATTTGAAAAACTCGTAGCGTTTTCAAACAAGATTTTTTTTAAAAAAGGTCCCAAAAACTCGCATGGAGAATCCCCCCTTAAATGATCGCTGCAGAGCCTTAAAGTATTGAAAAAATTACTCATACGACACGTTCATCAGATATCAATTTTTACAACGAAATTTTTATTTCATTTCAATTGCTGTCAATGCATTTTTCTTTACCTTTTGGATTTATGTGATAGCAGGTATATAAAGAGAAGGAGAGGTACTTCATCAACAAGCAAGACGTAAAAGCTCGCCAGTCAGTAAAACAATCTAGCCAATCGGCTACGAAATACAAGTGGATTTAACAGTATCGGGGACAGAGCAAGATCAATCAAATGTAGCTTCTCTAGGGATTTAGCTTTAACTACTATATACCAAAGCTAGGGAAGGACTTCACAAATACCCTGGCGACTCTTCTCATCAATTTCTGTGGCTAAGGATCAGTGGAAAAGATGGAAAGTAAATTAAGTTTCGTAGTGAAGCCAACCCAAAATAAAGGAGTCGATACAATACTTTTTAAAAATCACCACATAGTTTCAAATCTCTGACTTGTCGAATAGAAGTATTTATTATTTAAAAAACCGTATGCAACTTATCTTCTTAATTCGCAGAAAGCAAATAATAATAAATAAACATTTGATATATGCACAAAAATAAACACACAAGTCAGGCCATGAAAATGGCCATTTTTTTTTGCTGCAGGCCCAAATGGTAACTAGGTAAGTAATCTATCTGCCCACCTGTAATGGCAATCTGTCTGAGTAGCACACCCTGCCGTCCCTACCAAAATCTACCTATATATATATAGTATGTAATGCATGTGAACGATATTGCTTCACTCAACTGTCACAGGGCATTAAATAATATTTTGCGCTCAAAGCGCACCGGGGGAATGGCAATGGCAAAGGGCAACGGGAGCGGCCATGTAAGGTGAGGTGACATTTCTGACTGCATGCCAGCAGACGAAAAAAAAAAGGAACAAAAACTAGCAAGAAAGTTAGTTAAGAGCGACTGTAAGATACCGTTTAGCTGCCAAGTGACAAGTTCATTTAAGTCTTGTTTCTAATCTCTATATCGTTTTTTTCTAAGTTGTTTTTGCGTTGGAGCTGCGAATTTTGATGTGCTTATAACTCTAAAATCTTTCATTTGATTGATAAAAATGCTGATAAGGATATATATATTAAAAGTCTATAAAATTCGGAATTTTTTCAGGGAGCAAAACATTGAAAGGAAACCTGATACCAATCCCCAACATAAACAGATCTCAAACTGACATACAAATAAACATGAGTATACCAAATATTCAGTTAATGCTGACCTACACTTGCACACGCTCATTATACCCTTTGCACTGTTGAGTATAGGGTACAAAAACCAGCCGCAGCATCATGGCAGCTGAACAAACCGAGAGACCGAGTCACCGAACGACAGCCAGACAGACACGTAGAT
The DNA here is from genome assembly GCA_037044535.1 of Lordiphosa magnipectinata. Classification (NCBI taxonomy): domain Eukaryota; kingdom Metazoa; phylum Arthropoda; class Insecta; order Diptera; family Drosophilidae; genus Lordiphosa; species Lordiphosa magnipectinata. The sequence continues at coordinate 68,510 of JBAMBO010001753.1, read as the reverse complement.
GTCATGTGCAGAATTATGTAACATGCAATGTATTTAATTTTTTAAGTCAACCAAAAATCTGCCCCCTCAGCAGCCAAGAGTTTAGCATTGAAAATGTGCATAAATCGTGGCATAAATAAGACAGCCAGGGAAAGGTTAGTTCATATGAAATGGAGAAAGCTTTCGTTGCATAATGCAACCTAGACCTGGTGGACTGGTTTTTTTTAAAGAACACCAGAATGCCATAGGAGAACTATTAAGTAAAGCAAAGCCGTGAATTTCTATAAAAACTAGAAATTGTTTATCGTTTTGTGTATAAAAATATCTCAGGCATCAGTCAATATCAAAGAAGAGCTGGACTTTTTTGAGGTCGGTTTCTTCATTTTCAAGTATGAGTTTTTGGGCGCCAAAGTTTTATCATAGAAAAGAAATTCGACTGAAAGTGAATGAAATAGCCGAAGCTGTAAAGATTTCAAACAGGAGAAAAAAGTAGCGAGTTTTAGCCGGCTCGAGGTTATGTTATGTTTGCACATAACTTTAAACAGGAACACACAACACCACAAATGAGGCAGATCAACTGTACAGCTGTAGAAATTCTGTAGATCGTTAATTGCTGATTTTATGAAGCCTCAAGGATAGTATATGAGAATGTTGTGAAATTTTACTTGATATAATATATAGCAGTTTTGTCAAACTAAACCAAGTGCTACAAGCCATTGTGCTTGTCGGACATTTATTGGAACCATCTTATCAAATAGTTAAACATATGCACGAAATATGGAAATTTTGTTTCATTTTTGTCAAGACCATAAGCAAAGTTATAGCCTGTTGAGCCCGAAAATCAAGATTAAAACTTATAGGAGGACAACTAGATTCTTACTCACAATTTTTATAGCAGTTTTAAAAAGGCAACTTGACATAACATTGACGTAACTACGTGGTCGTCCAGAAATGTATAGTAATAGATTTTCTGGTCCTAATGGGGTCGTATGTAGTGAGGTAAGGCGGCTGATCGGTTCAACTCGGCGAACCCAGCGCGATCCTGGCTTACTGCGTCTCAAGTCGACTCACACCTCCTCGTTGGTGACCACTGTAAACAGAACGCTTTGCATCCGCAAAGCTTCTGGCTAACGTGAGCGGCGAGCCCTCCCTACAATATATAGGGTTGGTGAGTCGGGCTTGGTACCCACCGCCGTCAAAACAACTCCACCAATGAAAACTGCGACAACAATGCCTCGGAAACGGACCCCCTCTGACGACGACCCACGCAAATGTTTTAAGGACCACGATTTGAAGATATGCACCTCGAATGTTTGCAGCCTCAACAGAGAGGTGCTGGTAACCAGTTGGTGAATGACCTTGAGAAATATTCATCGGACGTTACCGCACTTCAGGAAATGCGATGGATTGGACAGGGGAGCATGGTGAAAAGAACATCAACAACCAATGGGAGATCTATTACAGCGGACATGCTTCCAAGCATGAGTTTGGATGCGGCTTTGCAGTCAGTGCAAGACTTCGTCGCTCTGTCATCAGTGTCACACCAGTGGACATGCGACTAGCCGCACTCAGACTTAAGGCTAAATATTTTAATATTAGTCTTATCTGTGCACACGCCCCAACGGAAGACAAGGGCACCTCGATAAAAGACGAATTCTATGAGCGCCTGCAACAATTATATGAGCGCTGCCCCGATCACGTCATAAAGATCGTGCTTGGCGACTTTAACGCTAAAATTGGGAGAGGAGTTTTTGGATCGACAGTCGGCCGATTTAGCCTTCATGAAACAACCACCGGTAACGGAGAGAGGCTAATAGATTTAGCCGAGGGCATGAACATGGTCATAAGTAGTACCAGGTTTAAACATCGCGATATCCATAAGGCGACCTGGAAGTCCCCTGATCAACTAACCCGAAATCAGATTGATCATGCTGTGATCGACGGAAGGCACTCATCGAGTGTTCTAGACGTGCGTGCGATTCGAGGTGCCAACATAAATTCGGATCACCACCTTGTTGCAGCCAAAGTGCGCACGCGGCTCAGTGTGGCACATGCCTCACGTACTAGTACACGTCGAAAGCTAAATGTCGATAAGCTGCAATCACAACGGACCTCTGAAGCCTACACAGCTAAACTCACCCAACTGCTCAGGGAAAACTCACCATTCCCTTCTGGGAATCGGCTGCCAAGGAGATACTCGGATACGACGAGCACCCTCGAAAGCAGACTTGGTATGATGAGGACTGCCGCGACGCTACTGCAGAGAAAGGTTTTGAAAGTTTCAAACTCGGAGTCACACAATGCAAGGACGAAAATGGAAAACTGGTCACAGATCCGCAAGTGGCGCTAGACAAATGAAGAAGCTATTTCGCCAACCTACTGGGAGGTGACAACGAAGTAGCGACGCCACCAATCGACAACATAGAGATAGACCCACCGGACCATCACGAAGTCTGTGTAGCCATAAAAAGGCTTAAGAACAACAAATCAGCAGGTGCAGATGACTTGCCAGCTGAACTGTTTAAAGCAGGAGGCGAGGAGTTGGTAAGGTGCATGCACCAACTCATCAGCAGAATATGGTCCGACGAGAGCATGCCCGAAGATTGGAGTCTAAATGTAATTTGCCCACTTTTTAAAAAAAGAAAACCCAGCAGTGTGCGCCAACTACCGTCAGTCTGCTTCCCAGCGCATATAAGATTCTGCCGCTCATTAGCACACTGATTGGACCTTATCAGTGTGGCTACAGACCTGGTAAATCCACCACAGACCAGATATTCACATTACGACAAACCCTGGAGAAGACCTATGAGAGAAATATCAAAACCAACCATCTCTTTGTTGATTATAAATCAGCCTTGGGCACACCGATAAGGTCAAGGTTCTTTGAAGCCCTGTCTACCTTTGGTATACCAGCAAAGTACGTTCGACTTTGCATGATGACGTTGAGAAGCACTCGAATCTCCGTCAAAACAGGAAAGAACCTCTCCGAACCATTTGATACCAAGAGAGGTTTTAGGCAGTGTGATACCCTATCGTGTGACTTCTTTAATCTACCGATGGAGTATATACTGCGCCAGTGCCCAAATGCCAACAGATCGGGCTCATTTCTTTATAAAGATCTAATGCTACTCGCATACGCCGATGATATTGACATTATCGGCAAAAACGAACGGGCGGTAAGCAGGGCGTTTTCAGAGATTGAGAAGCAGTCTAAACTGATGGGCTTAGAGGTAAACGAGGACAAGACGAATTACCTAGTATCCACGGACAAGAAGTCTACGCGTCTTGGACAATTTGTTATTATGGGGGAGTACAACTTTGAGGTTGTAGAGGATTTTGTCTACCTCGGAACAATGATAACCAGCGACAACAACATCAGCCTGAAGATCCGAAGAAGAATTACTCTTTGAAACCGATGCTACTACGGGCTCAGTAGGGAGTTCAAGAGCAGAGCCTTTTCTCGAAGAACAAAAATAGCGCTATACAAGTCGCTCATCATCCCAGTCCTGCAATACGGCACAGAAGCATGGACAATGACAGCAGCGGATGAGGAGGCGATTGGCGTGTTCGAGCGAAAAATCCTTCGGAGGATCTATGGACCTTTAAAAGTTGGCGATGGATACCGCATTCGAATGAATCACGAACTGTATGAGCTCTATAGGGACATCAGTCACCCACCACTAAGATGAGATGATCAAGTGCGGAAAGACATTTCCAACCTTGGTGTGAACAACTGATGCCAGCTCGCACAATGCAGAAGCGAGTGGAGGGCATTCATAGCAGAGGCCGAGACCGTCAAGCGGTTGTGAAGCAACATCGGGCCAATAAAGAAAAATAACTAATTATTTATTGAAATTTACGAAAACATATTCCGTTTATAAGTCACTTTATCCGAACAGCTCGCGGCAGTAAGTTCACCTAGAACTCTCTCCAATTAGCTCACATTCGGCGCGACGCAGTTTTTGGTACACTATTGTAGCCATGTTGCTGACTGCACACCAATTCTCTTCCGAGTCAAGTATGACGCTTACCAGGCGGCTGGTGTCTTTCTCATTCTCACGCTCAGCTGATTTCATTCTTGATTAAATGTCGGACAGAAAAAAATGCTTTTTCTGCGTCTTGTGAGTGAAATTTTTTTTTTTTGGTTTTTAGCTATTGACATTAGTGCAACCAGTTCCCGAAATAAAAATAGTAATAGAGTCGAAAAGAGATTTTCGAGTCGCTTAACGACTATTTTGTGACGCCATTGTAAGATTCAACGATTCGGGTACACAAAAACCAATGTGCACTAGACAATTTCGCTACTAGTAAGCTCCATATTTTCATAGATTTGTAAATCCAGACCAAGGTCATCAGTTGACTGAGTTTTCACCAAACTTTCCCTTTAAACTTAACAAATCTTATTTTCTAACCACCAACCAAACTTCATCAATTATGAAAACCCAATGACACACAAAAGTTTTCAGTCCCTTTGGCAGACACTTAATAAATATTTCATTCGCACATCTTCAATGTTCTCACTTAATTTCGGTCGCGCCTAACGCTTAGCTAATTATAAAGACAACACGTGCTTTCGCCTCGTCACCTTCTTAACAAAAGCAACAGACAAAAAATCTTTTGATGACACTTTGGGGACACATTTTAAGGTGTGAAAACTAAACAAAAGTCAAAGAGAAGGCCATTTCTAGTTGGCGGGGCGAATTTGTCCTTATTTACCTTTAGAGATGCGTTGCGGCGTCTGTCTCTGTCCCGGTCGGCTGCTTAGTTTATAAAGCACCTGCTTAACCCTTAATGCGGGGACCCAAAAAAAAAAAAAAAAAACCACAACAAAAATGGGAGACCTGTGGCAATAAAAATAAATCCGTATTCAAGGAGCAAATCTTTGGGGGAAACCAAAGTGGGCCGAAAACTGCAATGTGAACTTAGGGTAGAAGATTATGTATTTACGGCCCAGCTAACTCCTCTTATGGCAAAGTTACTTTGCCATTGTTGTTGTACATAATAAGGTAACCGCCTAGATGATTGCTGGCAATTGTTGGTCATGGCCCAAGGGTTTGTGTGTGTGTGTGTGTGTGTGTGTGTGTGTTTTTGTGTAGGACCAAACTTTATGCTGTGTCAGCTTAGTTTACTCTCTAGATGCCAGCCATTTTGTTTATCTGCATAATAAACTCACCTCAAATTATTGATGCCCGCATTTTGCACACGTCCAATGTCAGGAGCAGCAGCCGAAGCAGCCAGCTCAAATGGCAAATTGGCACAAGTGACGGCTATTGTTTACCCAAATGTAAAAGGATTTGAAAATTAACTCAAATTGGCTGGATTTTGATATAATGTCTGGGCATATTTGCACAGGAAACTTGCATAGTTTGCAGGTAAGCGTTGATCTAAGTGTTCAATTTTTTAAAGAATCCATAATAATTATGAGGACAGCTGGGTAAATCAGTGATTCTTTAAATAAAATCTTTAAAATGCCTTATTTTTGGTGTGGGAAGGGGAAGGTACATGAACAAACCATCTTTATAAAATGAATTAAACATGGAAATATTTGCTTTTTTAGTCGAAATTTACTGTGCTATATAGTCGTTAACGACTCTCGTTAAGCGACTCCGTGTGAGCTGAAAAAGATTGTCGAAAATCTCTTTTCGTCCCGCTTGTCTGAATCAACAAAACAACCATGTGTTTTCGAACCAAACACTATAGAGGCGATCATAGAAGCAGAAATACTGTCCCAGAGGTCATGATGTTGCATTTAACAACTGTTATCATAGCAAATTTAGCTACAAACTTTGTTTACACATTTTTTTTTATTGTAATAGGTTACTGTTAGTACAGTACCATTGAAATAGTAACTCTACATTCAAAAACACAAGTAAGAAAGTCGGTCCAGCCCGACTGTAATACATTCTGTACCTGCAGTAACAGCGCTGCTGTTGCGCTGCGGCAGCGAAACTTTCTTTTGGTCATAACTTGACGAATAGAAAGCGCCACTACTTGATTTTCAAAACTGACATTTAACAGGCGCCACCACTGTGACTATTTCATAGCTGACCAATAGATGGCGCCACTACTGTAACCAAATTAAAGCCAATCTTGAATGGGAATTGACTATTGGTCATAATTTGAGTATGGTTCATCCGATCTTTATCATTCCTTCAGCAAATCGATAAATAATCTAGATTACAAAGGTACAAATTACCTATCTTCAAAACTGTGGAAGATATGACTTTTTTCCAAATTGCAGGGGCGACAGGGGGCGTTGCAAAAAGTAAAAATAAACTTGATCTGACTGCAAGCATAAGAAATATATGTCCCATACATGTTAAACCTCTATCTCTTACCATCTCTGAGATCTATGCGTTCTCTGTATACTTTTGGTATAGAGAATAAAAAGTTGGATCAACTAAATCTCTTAAATTTTCAAAAAGATCGGATAATAAATAGTTTAAAAAAATTGATGCATACTTTCCGGCTTTCCTCCCTCAAGCCCCATACGGAAATCCGAAGCAACGAGAAGTTTCATACAAAAATTGAGGGAAGAAGAAGCAGAAGTTACAACTTCGCCACTTGAACTTTTTGCAAGTACGGAGATAAGAATTTGAATGTCACCCTTAACAGTCAATGTTAAGCTTAACAGCACATTTGTGGAGACTATGTAAATTGGCTGTGGGCCTTATTGTGCTTTGAACAGCTGACGCAGCATTGAGAATGCACTTTGTTAAGTCAATCCGCTTTTACCTGCATCGATCAGATGGAGTGCTTTAAGTTAGTGATTGAACAGAGTTGAGCAGAGTCGTTTGGAAATGTTTTCGCATGAAGAAAAATTTCTTTAATTTTGGAGTTGAATGAGCGTTCGAGGGAATAGCGAGTTTTCGCCCCCTGGGCGGCCATCTGGTCATTGGGGGAAAAGACGCAGGATTGATATTTATTGTCAATAAAATATAATATATATAATAAAACCAACTAAGTACTAGGTGGACAACAACGCAGTGAAGGCACCAAGCAAATACAATGGGCATTGTAGTATATGAATTTAGGCTAGTTGGTAGGCTAGTAAATTTCTGACGGATAATGAGAAAAATAAATTTTAAAAATTATAAAAATTAAATTTCTGGAGTTTTTATGATGACATCTGGGTAGAAGAATGCTTCATGTGTGTGCTTTCGAGGGCTTCTGTGGATGAGCTGCGGGATCGGCTACCAAGCCGGGTTCTCGCTGCGTCTGCTGGGCTGGATTCAGCGCTCGCACTGTGGCTGAGGCGATGCCGATGGCCGGCAGGTGGGTGGGTTTGATGTCGCCTTAGGTAGTGGGGGACGGCATTCTGACCCGGGTGAATCAGTGGACTCACTGAGATGGGCAGTCAATTGGGGGCGATGGGATCTTTCCAACCCCAAGCATTCAGACTTAAATTTTGTGAACAAGACTTGGGAAGAAGTGGCCGAGCTCGGATTAAATCCCTTAAAGTCAAAATGCCTTGTTATTTACAAATAAGCAATTGATATTAGGACTCTTAAGGAGATAGAGTAGATCAAAAAGGCAACTAATTTAGTAATTTCATTTAACCAGAATTTGACGTGGACTGACCATATTAACAAGGCAGTTGGTAAGACTTACGGCCTTCTGCGACAACTATACTTGACACAAAGCTTTGTACCTGAACACCTCCGACTTCTTAATGCTAAAACATATTTAACACCGTCGCTATTCTATGGAGTCTTTGCCGAAAGTAAACAAAGACTGAAGGTAGTATTTACTGACATAGCTAGGTATTTTTTTTAAAAAAGGCGATCTGACAGCATCTCTAACCATTCTTATAAAATTTACAATCGTACCCTTAATGATTTATAAGCTTAATAGCATTTATATTACTTCACAAAATTATAAACACTAAGGAACCTGCGTATTTCAACGACAAATAAAGTCTATCGGCCTCTAAAAGAACCAACAATGTTGTCTGACAAAAATATAAGCTATCCTCGTCAGATAAGCACTTCTTTATACAGGTGGCTCATTTAGTGTTTGGAATTTGAACTATTCATAATTTGACTTTAAAAACGTCAAATGTCAATCGGAAAGCAACTAATATTTAGTAAAAACTTTGACATTTACGAAATGGTTCGCTATTCGCTTGAAGAAAGTTGGGAAATACTGAAAACATATTTACAAAGTGGTTTCCAAGTCCTCGATTCAAACAGTGCGAAATTTGAAAAAAAAACATTTAACAAAAATAGTGTTCCGAAAACTCAATTTGTGGATCAATTCGTGAAGCGAGTTCGTGAAACTGGAATGTTGGTGGATAAACCAACCCGTGTACGTACTCGTGCTGTTGCTGAAAATGTGAGTGAACAACCATCGACGTCAACTCGCCATCGATCTCAACAATTGGACATTTCGCTTACTTCTTTGATGCGAATTTTGCATAAAGACCTTGCCATGAAGCCATACAAAATTCAATTGGTGCAGCAGCTAAAGCCAATTGACCATCCGAATCGTCTACAGTTCGCAAATTGGGCGGAAGATCGGTTGGCCGAAGATGGTGAATTTTACCGAAAAATCATCTTTTCGGATGAAGCACATTTCCACCTCGGTGGTTATGTTAACAACATCCGCATATTGTCGTTGAGGAGCCAATGCATCCACCATGTGTCACTGTTTGGTGCGGATTTTGGTCCATTTTTCTTTGAAAATTAAGCCTTCTTAGCCACCGTGACCCTGAATGGAGAATGTTAAGTGATTGGTTCTTCGAGGAAATTGAACGATATTTGGTTTCAACAAGACGGTGCCACAATCGATCTTCTGCGCCCTATCTTCGAAAATCGAATAATCGGCAAATGAGGAGATGTGAATTGGCCGCCAAGAAGCTGTGATCTGACACCGTTAGACTATTATCTTAGGGGAGCGGTCAAGGACAAATGTTATGCAAACAATCCTGAAACAATTGATGAATTGAAGAACGAGATTCGAGTTGCTATTGCTGACATACGTGCCGAAATAATTGAAAATGTTCTCAAAAATTGGGTGGATCGAATGGGCTACTGGCAAGTCAGCTGTGGTGGTCATTTGACCGAAATTGTTTTCAATAAATAAAAAATAGGGGAAAGCTAACTTCGGCTCGATCGAAGTTTATATACCCTTGTAGCTTGATGGCGCCACTTCTTTGAGCATTTGCTTCACAGTTTGTTATAAGGCAGCTATACGATGTGTTCATCCGATTTAGATCGAACTCTCCAACATTGTGTGGAAACTGATAATATTCACAACTGGAAGGTATAAAGACGCTACCATTGGAAACAAAAAAGTTTTTCTCACTAGAACTACTTTTTCGACCGATAATTCCTATGGCAGCTATATGCTTTAGTCATCCGATTTGGATCAAACTTGGTAGAATTGAGCAGTAGCATATAATATTGATTAGTGCCAAGTTTGGGAGTGATAGCATTGAAAACAAAAAAGTTTTTCCTACTTAGACTTTTTCTCAGACATATCTTTTGTATGGCAGCTATACTATATAGTTGTCCGATTTTTATAAAACTTAGTGGTATTGTGTAAAAGCATAGAAAACTTAGAAATACGATATATGACGATATATACGGCTGGGGACGTTTGCGTTGAAGACAAAAAAGTTTTTCTCACTAAAACTACTTTTTCGACCGATGGTTTCTATGGCAGCTATATGATATAGTCATCCGATCTGGCCGATTCCGACAAATGTGCAGCGTAATAGTACCAAAAGGCTTTGCGCAAAGTTTGATTAAGATAGCTTTAAAACTGACGAAGGAGATAGCATAGAAACAGACGGACAGACGGACTTGGCTATATCAACTCAGCTCGTCATGCTGATCAAGAATATATATACTTTATGTGGTCGGAGATGCTTCCTTCTATGCGTTAGAAACATCTGGACAATTTTAATTTACCCTCTACAAGGGTATAAAAAGTGTCAACCTGATACAAGTAACTATCAATTTGACAACCACGAAATATCATTTTAATACTATCGAAAATCACAACTTGATGCGTGAATTCTTAAAGAGAATTTGATACACAATAGTTTCAAATTGATGACTAAAAAGAGTCATTTTGATGATTACTTTTTATGGGTGCCGTTTTCACATTAAAATTTTTTCAAAAGATCATTTCAACGCCCATATGAAGATATTGATTTAGAGAGCTTAAATTTTGAACTAATACATTTAAGACTATGGATCATCGATTAATAATCCAGGAAAAACTAACTGACAGCTTTTTGTTTCTTGTAACAGAAGGAGAAAGGTGAAGCTCTTAGCCAGGACTTTCTAGGGGAGTTTCATAAAATTTGCAACTTCTTTCACATGCTTCATTTAATAGTTGCTTTAACATGAACTAGATTATTAAATTATGCTACTTGAATTCCTTCTTCTAGTATACCTTTTAAGTTCAAGTTAACAAATCTTACCACAACATCAATGGAAAATCAAACACAACATTCCCAAACAGAACTATCTGTTTGCCACACGAAAACAAACACAAAACCCACTCGACATATTGAAATTCATAACTAACATACAAAAACCAATTACAATATCAATTTAAAAGGGATTAAAATGCCTGGCCCCAAGGGCTCAACCCAAAAAGTTGTTCAACTCCTGCATAACTGTAGCCTACTTTGCGGCTTTAAGAATCGCCCGTTCAACTAACACGTAAATGTAAATTGTAAATTGTATTTGGGCAGGGCGAAAGTTGAAATGAAATGCTGAGCTAGCAGATTTTCATAATAAAAACCGCACTTACTTGCGGCATAATAAGCCATAACGCCATTGTGCAATTTCGAATACATTGGATTGTGTAAGCACTGAATGAGTTTTCAACAAGTGGTTGTGTGTGTGTATTTTTGCATAATTTATCTTGTTTGCCAACTTCGTCAGCATCGGCATGATAACCACAATTTTGTATACAAAAGACCCCGCAATGTATTTGTCAGTTAGTGAGAAGGCCAAGAAGTAATTTTGTTAAGTAAAGATGCAGATAAGTGCAGTCAAAGAAAATGAATGCACAATTCAACAAAAGCAAAAAACTTGGTCAGTTGGGGGTTAAGCAGCTTGTGCTTGGCTGAGTTTGAATAAATTTAATTGAAATGCCTGACCAAGCATTTTAATTTGCAAAATAGAAAACGAGCAAAAATTCAAAGCAGTTTTTTTGCCTACAGTTTGGGCTAAAACAACAACTTTTTCCTTTCTCCCCCCAACCAACTGCAACTCAGCAACTCATCGTGTCCATCAATTGATGGGGATTAGGTTAGCGAGACACGTATAAATCAGTATAGTATCATCATGTCAAGCTAACAGGCAGATTACAGGGGATTTACCTGACCAGCTAGAGTGACGACCCACATATATGGTGAGGGGAGGGAGGGGGGGTGCGTTTTAGGAATTGAAATTGCTATTTAATTTCTTGCAAATTTCTTTCCTAGTAAATAAAGTTATATAAGGTTTTGATTTGGGCCAATTTGGATTAACCAAGCCTAGGCCATAACCTCTTTGATCTTCCATCAAATATGTTTCCTAAAGTGTTGGGTTGTTTCACTAAGGAAAAAGTCCGTGACCAAGAAGTAGTTATCCAAAATCTTATTCCTTCGATTTATATAGAATATATCTAAGAAGGTTATGTTAAAATTTCCAACCTAACCGTTCAGCCGTTTTCGAGAAATCGTGGTCACCGACTTTGAAAACTTTTGAAAATTCTAACTGCGTTTAAGTTGAAGACGAACATGTCGTATGCGTAATATGAAGGGGTATGAATTAAGTATACGTTAGCCTACTTGACTTTGAAAGTGGCGCTACTGAAACGATCTACTGACGCAACAAGTAATCCAAAATCCAGATTTAAGAGTCGAAATTGAAAAAATCTTTTGAATTCGTTATTAGCCCAAATGAATGCTTGCTTTAGTTAGCTCTAGAGAGAACCTAGCGAAGAAAAAAGTTGACCTTAGCACTCATAAAATGTATATTAAGATGTAATAAAGCCATATTATTTATATTAGTTGGGGATGGTGACCTTTTTGTAACATCTAATGATTATTGTTTGGCCGGCTCAAGGTCACTGACCTACATAATATTTATATTTTTATTTTGTACCTTTAAGTTTTAGCCGGCTCGAGGTCACACACAACATCATAAAGGAGGCTGGTTGACCGTACATCTGTTTCGTGAACATCTCGTTCAATGTTCTGCGGTCTTTTCCTGACAACTGCCAGCCAAGTGCTGCGTCCTGATGCCTGCGCTGTTATCCAAAGCGACCTTACACCAAAAATCGCCATTATCGGTGACTGAATCAAAATTTCGGCCTACGTTATACGTCACGTGCAAAGCACACTGGGCCAGCGGTCCGAAATTTATCCAAAAGTCACAATTTTGGTTTGGAAAGTTGGATTAAACGATTATCGGAAATGATTTTGAAAATATTAAGCTAAATTTGGATCACTTTCACACAATGGTTGTTGAATGACAGCCTTTTAAAGTTGATTTTTCTTAAAATTTATGCAAAAAATAAAAAGTTTAACAGAGGAAAGCTAACTTCGGCTCGGCCGAAGTTTATATACCCTTGTAGCTTGATGGCGCCACTACTTTGAGCATTTGCTTCCCAGTTTGTTATATGGCAGCTATACGATGTGTTCTACGATTTTGATCGAACTCCCCAAAATTGTGTGGAAACTGATAATATACACAACTGTAAGGTATAAAGACGCTACCATTGAAAACAAAAAAGTTTCTTTCACTAGAACTTCTTTTTCGACCGATAGTTCCTATGGCAGCTATATGCTATAGTCATCCGATTTGGATCAAACTTGGTAAAATTGTGCAGTAGCATATAATATTGATTAGTGACAAGTTTGGGAGTGATAGCATTGAAAACAAAAAAGTTTTTCCCACTAAGACATATCATTTGTATGGCAGCTATACTATATAGTTGTCCGATTTTCATTAAACTTGGTGGAATTGTGTAAAAGCATAGAAAACTTATAAATACGAGGATTGGGAACGTTTGCTTCGAAGACAAAAAAGTTTTTCTCACTAAAACAACTTTTTCGACCGATCGTTCCTATGGCAGCTTTAGGCCGGCCGGTTCCGACAAATGTGCAGCGTATTTGTACCAAATGGCTTCGTGCAAAGTTTGGTTATGATAGCTTTAAAACTGACGGAGGAGATAGCATAAAAACAGACGGACAGACGGACATGGCTATATCAACTCAGTTCGTCATGCTGATCAAGAATATATACATTTTATGGTCGGAGATGCTTCCTTCTATGCGTTACAAACATCTGAACAATTTTAATATACCCTCTACAAGGGTATAATAAAATGTCTTCGATTTGTTATTTTCTCCTTTTTGCACTCCCAATGGTTATAAACATACATAAATACATATATGTATGTACAATGTACATATGGGCATTTCCAAACTGACGTGACGTTACGTTCGTACGAAAAGATCTTTTTGAAACAGATGAAAATCTTGGATTTTGAAAAAGATTGTTCTATATTTGGGTAGCAAAAATAAAAATGGGGTATGGTGCTACTTAGCACCATAATCAGCAAAAACAATGACATCAATCGATCATAAGGAGTTAAAGATATAAGCAATCACATATGCTGCCGTGACGTTACATAAAACGGAAGTGGGTTTTGACTTGTTTTAGAAAAATGCAAAATTCTGAGAATTGGGCAAAGCTTTTTGTATACAATTTTTTTTAGTATGATTTGAAATAATTTAAGTTTATTTTCCAGGTTATCTTATTCAAAAATGTTTGCCCAATTTTATTTTATTTGCATAAGTATCTGACGTGACGTTACCTGCCGTTACGTTACTTAAATTTCCTCATTATATTTATGTTGTTTTTGTTATTATATAAAGCAGAAACTTAATTGCAATCATATAGTTTCTTATGGCGTCTTCTGCATTATTTTTTAACTCTTTGTACCCTTTGAAATAGTTTAGAGACCAAAAATCAATGCAATCTAAAGGCATTTTTATGACAACAAATCGTATCCAAATGAGAAAAATGGCGCTTTCGCGACTTTGCATTCGAAAATCTCGAATTGGGTTATGAATATATTTCAAATTGAAAATATTTCATGAAAAAATGATAAAAAATAGTGTTTTTAAGTACTTTTCATTTTTTGGCATCGGTGGACTTTTCTGTGGAAATGCCCATATGTAAAACAATTTCAATACATGAAGAATACATATGTAGAATACATAGAATAAATATTTATACATTCATACGTATGCGTAATTTATATTACATACACGTAGACCACAATACTTCCAGTCAGAGATATTAATTTGTAATATATTACACATTCAATGTAAATACCTTTGTACACTGCACAATGTATTGAACGTTTTATTTTTCATCTTATACATATACATATGCGCCAATCTAACCAACCCGGTGCATGCTACTACAGAAACATGTCAGCCGAATACAAACAGAAGTGTGTGCCACACGCAGCGTTGCCAATTTAGCTATTTTTACCCACCAGATATTGCTATTTTGTAAGCTGGAAAGCCAGAATCTATTCAGTTTTGCCGGAGCCTGCAATGCTAGCTAATTATTTGACATTGTTTAGCTATTTTATATTAATCTCTGTTAAGTTTTAGCATTTTTAACAGTCGATATTTGGTGGGAAAAATAGTTAGCAAAGAAGAATCGAAACAGATAGAAAACACACAAGTAAGAACAATAAAAACGCGCATTTCATTTCGTTTGAGAAGTTTTGACTGAATATTTACGATATTTGCCAACAATGTAAGCACTGATAAATCAGAATGTTACGAATGCACTTAAACATGCCACTGAGAACATATTGATCACTGCCTTACCATCGGCTTTTTCATACAACTGTTCCACCATTATGGCACTATTCCAGAGATGGGCATGCACACATATCGACACACTTTTCACACGCATACAAGCACAATTTGCGTGCGCCCCATTCGTGTTCTATAAATAGCTTTCAATGCTTATAGCGTACGTGTGATTTTGTGCAGTCGGCCGCGGCAGAGCTCCTATGCACACGAGGCAGCGCCATTTCCGTCCCGTGCTCAGGAGCAGACCATTGCCCAGCCAGCCATTTAACAGATCGTACAGGCTATTCTTCTTGGTCTGTTGACTGCT
This sequence comes from Lordiphosa magnipectinata, assembly GCA_037044535.1. NCBI lineage: Eukaryota > Metazoa > Arthropoda > Insecta > Diptera > Drosophilidae > Lordiphosa > Lordiphosa magnipectinata. The sequence goes on along the minus strand of JBAMBO010001753.1, from coordinate 53,376 downwards.
CAGTATGGCCTCAATCATACGCAGATCGGCGGTCATGAATCCCATCTCATGCAGTATGGTAAATTGGATATTCTTGCCATATTCGCCAATCAAGCGTGGCGTTTCGGGCCCTTCTTTAAGCAAAACCATGGCATTGCCAATCAGGGGTAGAGATTTGGGACCACGTACACCCGCTTCGGCAAACATACGGTTGTGCCGCCGCTTGACCATATAGTCCCAGGCGAACAACAAGGTCAGCCCCAGCACAAATAGCTCCAAATACATTTTGCTACCTAACTTTCACGAAACGTAAGCGACCGCACGGACCACCGTTAACAACTAATTGGCCTTATACAGACGGCTGGCAGCTTTTGTAGACAAAGTTAACGTTGCGATAAGGTGGACTAGCTAATCGTTGGGCTGTATAGAACTATGAGAGGGGTTAGAGATCAACGAAACGGTGCGAAGTTTGATACGAAGAATCAAGCTTTAAGGCAAAGAGTCGAGAGTAAAAGGTGCCATGGATCTGAGAATAAAATCGTAAGAAATATGGGCAAAGGTTCGAGTTTTGAGTTCGAAAATGACCGCCAAGATGTAAATATATCGATATATTAGTGTTAAGGTATCGTAAACGCATGATGGTCACACTCTATATACCTAGAATAGAACACAGTAGTAGCTGTAGACAGACAGAACAGAAAGAACCACCCGTATGGACAAACTGTGAAAAGACAATGTAAATAGAAAGCCGTGTGTAAATAGAAAACCATTTAAATAGTTTGTAAATAAAAAAAAACCCCAAATTTAATGTGGCACCTTCAAAAAAAGACAAAGACATTTTTGCTCAAATCATTGTGAAAAAAAAGTTCCAAGTGTGGCGAATAAACACCAATCGATGCTCAATTTTGTGAGTGAAAGGTTGACTAAAGTGCATACGAGAAAGTATAATCAATCGGACTGAAGATTTATACACTAGCAATGAAGGAAGTCCATATCCAGCAAACGTGCGCCAATCTCACGTCAATTATAATCTACGTCTTACAGTCTTACAATGTATTTATGCTTCAGGTGTATACCTATTGTATTGTAATTTTGTATATATTAGGTGCAACGAACCAAGGCTCGAACCAAAACCAAAGCTTAAAAACCTCGAACCTCAAATTTCCGAACCTAAACCGTTTGTAAATTTTGGTTTGAACCTGCAAACCGGAGGTTCCGAAAAATTTGTTGGGTTTGCAGCCCTGATTGTAACTCAATTTTTAATAACGAAATAATTGTAATTATAATGGTAATTAAAGTTCTAAATATACAAAAATTGTAATGGTAATAACAGCTCTGCTGCACTGTAAGAATTGGCTTAAGTCGAATCACAGGTTTTTTTTCCCAAAATTAAAAAAACAAAAAATTAAAAAAAATTTTTTTTAATTTTTGCCATTCCACTTCCCGCCCCTGCAATTTGGAAAAAACGTAAGGCAACTGTATTGATAACATGTAAATCCAATGAAATTTAAATTATAAGAAAGCCAACACTGCGTATGATTGATGCCAAAAATATCTTTAGAGCAGCGTTTGTCAAGAAGAGCGAGGTCAAAAAGTAAGAGTGTATTGGTAAGCTGACTGAAAGCACTTCTGAACTACTTCATCGAACGGTCTTCAGCGACTGAAAAGCGGTTTGCTCTCTTGGGATAAGACTCGATGTGAATACCGAAATATTTTGTGTTCGGCTCCTGCGGTTCAGGCGAGACAATAGCTACTTTACAGCCTCCTTGCATACCGAAAAGGTCCGTTCTATTGGGCATAGATAAGCTTTTTAAAAATTAGTATTTGATGTCTCAAAAATGCGTATAATTTCGTATAAAGTCTTATAAAAATTTATCGCCTAAAACTTTTCGAGAGTTTCTGCAATTCAGAACAACATCTAATGCGAGTTTGTCTTACATTAATTTGTGATTACCAAGGCTTTACCTGTCTCCATCTCCATGGGACAACACATTGTAGGTACGATTAAGAATTGAGTGGAGAAGGCGCAACAAGCAAATGACAATCGAAAGGATAACAAGAAGGACACAGACAGACACACACACACACACACTCGCACACACAACGAAGGACAAGCGCCAAGTTATCGTTCGCTTGTTGATAAAAGAAATTAAACAGAGAAAAAGTTAAGCCCGCAAGACAATTGGCAGAATGGGCGATTCGGAGGCATTTGTCTGACTGTCTCGTTGACATGACGTTGCGCGAATTATACAAGGATTGGGTATTTGTTTGTGTGCCTACAAGTGAGCAACACGCGCCGCTGATTATGTTGCCGCTGACAAGAACAACAGCAACAGCAAACTCCGAAAAAGGACGAAACAGTTTGACTTTTCGGACTTAACTTGGCGGCAAGCTTTTCATTGACTAAAAAGTGACGCATGCGCCAATGCCACATTATTGCCTGCTGTCCAAAGTGAATTCAGTTCGTGTTTGCCACTCGGGCTGGTTGGACGTGTTGCAGCAAACGTGGCGTATACGTAATAATTCCCTCGCATGCTCAGAGTCTTTTTGGCGTTTATTGGATTTGACGCTGGCAACACAACAAAAAGCCGGTTAAAGTGTTTCACAGTGTGCGCGTGAGTGTGTTTCTGTGTGTGTGGTTCGACGAAATCTCTTTGAAAAGTAACAAATTCTAAGAAAATTAACTTGGCCCATTCGTTATATTGTTTCATTTTTTTCGTTTCCCTTTTTGGTTTTTGCTCCGTGTAAGCGCAAAAGTAGGTTAATTGACGTGTGTCTCGGAGGGCAGAAAAAAAACAATATATATAAACATACTTAGAAACTCAAGTGACCCGGCCGGCGTATGCGGCAACTAATGAATGTGCAACAATAAACAGCCACACGCGATAAATTACCCCCTGCCAAACTAACAACAATGTTGATCTAAGAGATACCAACCGCAAGAGACAACCGCAAAATAATAACAAGGTAAAAATCAAATGGCCATTCATTTAATGCAATTACAATATTTGGTTTTGTTTAACAAAATCCAATTACATGCAAATATTTGATAAACTTTTAATCACATTTTGACTACTTAATAATAGGAATTTGCATTGTCATTAACACAAAAGCAATTAAAGCCGTTGTTTGTTTTTTTTTTTGTGTGTGGTAAAAGCAATTTAGAAAATTTTATATTTTCAATTATGTGAAAAGTGCACTTGTGAAATTCGGAATCAATTTAAGTTATTAGGAGCAAAGCTGGAAATATGTCAGAAGGCCAATCGTAGGATTTTTAGCCTTGAGTGAAACACAAGTGTTAAGTGCTCTCCATTAGGCACAACTCAAGTGCGCTGACAGCCAGAGCATATAAAAATAAGTTAGTTTTGTTGCCAGAAAATGAATGGAAATAAAATTGGCAAACTTTAATTGCATTTAGCATTTACACTTGACCTCTGTTCGAAGGGCAATGCAGCTACAATTTATAATTTTAATGCCACATTCGAACAGCTTACTCTGTACTGTCACAGACCCTGGAAGCCAACAACTGACAGAACAGTTCAAAAAGGAAATATTTAAATAATAGATCTCAAGTCGACATTAAGAGCGCTTGCCAAACCAAAACCAAACTGTACTAAACTAACTTTTGCCTGCAAATTGAACTGCTGACCGAACTGGTGTTCTTGTTACATGCTGAGCCAATCCGTAAATTGCGACAGCTCACTGTTTGTTACATTCTATTTACGAGTTGGATATAAATTGGAAATTTTTTAAGAAGACGGGAGCGAATATGGAAGATCCCTAAAGGAGTATATAAGTGCCTGAACCTCTTAATATAAAACGAAAAGGCCAAGCTAACTTCGTCTGTGCCGAAGATTTTATACCCTTGAAAATGCTGGTTTTAAAATGTCAAAGCTCAAGAATTCTTAACAATAATCAAACATTTTTCTAACTAAAACCCATTTTCCGACAGATAAACATTTGATTTCGACCAAATTTCGCGAATCTTTTTGAACAATCGCCAAATTTCAGAACGATTAAATTGAAAACAAAAAAGTTTTTCTTACTGAGACCCATTTTCCGACCGATCGGTCCAGTGGCAGCTATAAAATGTAGTCATCCGATCTTGACCAAAGTTTGCAAATCTGTTGGAAAGAATACAACATTAATAATGTACGATTTTAAGGACGCTAACACTGAAATCAAAAAAGTTTTTTTTACAAGACCCATTTTTGATTTCGATTTTTGAAGTTGATGAACTTTAAGCAGCACTTTTAGAAATGTTCAACTGTTACGAAAACAGGCACAAAACAAAACAAAAATTTTTTTTTGGAAGATAACGGTTTTTAAAGCTTTGCATTAGAAATGCATGCAAATTTGCACTGGGAAACGAGGCATCAGTTGACAAAGTTAAGTCTTTTCAATTGCATCGCGTGATCAGTGGGAGCAGCCAAAAGTTATTTTTTCCATTATCATTAGGCAATTTTTGATCCACTTTCAAAACAAAAATTTTTTTAAAATTTTTTTGAAAAAAGAATGCCAACAATTAAGTGTATTTTTTCATATTTCCTTTTTTTGGTGGAAAAAAACTTACATTATTCTATCGTATTCTATCCAACCAGAACATACATCATTCGCAGGCTTTCATTCTGATTCAGAATCAAAAATAAAATCTTGCCCATATTTTGCCCAAAGACCTTCAATTTAGAAATGAGTGAAATAAGCCAAGCTGCATTTTTCGAGGTTTGGTCAAAGAACATAAAAACCGCTAAGCGAGACGCGTTTGTATAGCACGCAGTGATGGTGTTTGGCAATGACATTGATCACTCCAAAATGGAAATTACACCTGACTAAACTGTCTTTTGAGTTTCAAAACAGATTTGACAAATCTAGGAGAGATAAAGCCAGATTTCTTACTCATAATGCAAGTTGGCTTCAGGTCGCATTAAATGACGAAGACTATCGATGACTATTGATGTCATTGCTTCCATCTCAAGTAAAAGAGGGAGGGCACAAAAAGCATTTTCTGAGTATTGTCTTAAAACGCAACAAAGGAAAAGCCAAGATTTGTTGTCAACGATGGATGATGATCAATTGCTAGCAGCCGCAGAACAGGCTATGCGGGCGGAAGAAAAAAGGGATTCGGCTAAATTGATTAATGAATTATCAAATGCTCCCGCTTCAACGGGGACTATAAATAAGAAAGCTAAATTATCAGGAAATTATTTCTACCTGCATCCTTCCCATTGGCAATTTCTCAGAGGAAGCCCAGGAGGCAAGAAATAAGGAAGTGCGAAGTTTTCGTGAACATTTCACTAGGAAAACTTCGCGCGTACTCACAAATACTGATCTCATGCACAGGTTACTGATATCATCCGATAGAGCTTTCAGAAGATGTGACCCAACTTTTATCACAAGCTTGGCAAAAAAATGTAGTAAAATTGTTCTTTGAAGTTTGAATTGTATTGTAAAAAAAAAAAAAATCTTTAATATATAAACCAAAGTTTTTTTGTTTTTCTAATCAATTATCTTCAATATAAAACCTTATTTTCAGTTGTTCAGCTTATAACATCGAAGTTACAGCTAAAAGCATGAGCATATAACCAAAATCTGACATTTTCAATAAAAATAAAAAAAATTGTCTCCAAAAGTAAAAAAACAATATTTTTAAGTTTTCAAAAATTATAACAAAAAATACGAAAATAGTTAAAAGTTTCGAAAATTTTTTTTTTTAATTTTTATTTGGGTCTGTATCTTTAAAAAAGCAGTTTTTTTCATATTTTTACGTGCCACGCCCATTTTTTTATGTTCAACATAATCTTTGGGCTTACTAGAATATTCACTCCAAATTTCAAGCCGATATCTCAAAAAATTGCTCCTACTGATTTAAGCCCCCCTAGATTGGCAAAATCTTACACTGTGCGATGGTTCCTATGGCAGCTATAAGATATAGTCATCCGATCTTGACCAAAATTTGCAAATCTATTTAAAAGCATATTGTATTAATAATGGACGAGTTTAAGGACGCTAACATAAAAAACAAAACAAATTTCTTACTAAAAACCAATTTTCGACCGATCGGTCCTATGGCAACATTAAGATATAGTCACCCGATGTCGATCAACTTTTTTAAATTAGTTTGAAAGCTTTTAAAATTAATAATCAACGACCTTAAGAACGAAATACTTGAAATGAAAAAAGTTTTTTTCACTAAGACCCATTTTTCGACCGATGGTTCCTATGGCAGCTATAAGATATGGTCATCCGATCCGGTCGGTTGCGACATATTGGCAGCGTGCAGTAAAAATAAGACTCTGTGTAAAATTTCAGCACGATAGCTTTAAAACTGAAAGACTAGTTTGCGTAGAAACAGACAGCCATACGGATAAAGTTCAATCAACTCAGCTCGTCGCTCTGATCAAGAATATATATAGTTTATGGTTCATGTCATTTATTTGTGAAAAACAATTTCGGTCAAATGACCACGTCTGACTTGGCAGTAGCCCATTCGATCCACCCAATTTTTGAGAACATTTTCAATTGTTTCGGCACGTATGTCAGCAATAGCAACTCGAATCTCGTTCTTCAACTCATCATTTGTTTCAGGATTGTTTGCATAACATTTGTTCTTGACCGCTCCCCAAAGATAATAGTCTAACGGTGTCAGATCACAGCTTCTTCGCGGCCAATTCGCATTTCCATATTTGCTGATTATTCGATTTTCGAAGATAGGGCGCAGAAGATCGATTGTGGCGCCGTCTTGTTGAAACCAAATATCGTCCAAGTCTTCCGCTTCAATTTCCTCGAAGAACCAATCACTAAACATTCACCATTCACGGTCACGGTGGCTCCTTCTTCATTTTCAAAGAAAAATGGACAAAACTCAGCACCAAACACTGACACGTGGTGGGTGCATTGGCTTCTCGTCGACAATATGCGGATTTTCTGTGCCCCAGATGCGACAATTTTGTTTATTAACATAACCACCAGGATAAAAATGTGCTTCATCCAAAAAGATGATTTTCGGTCAAATTCACCATCTTCGGCCAAACGATCTTCCGCCCAATTTGCGAACTGTAGACTCACTTGATTCGGATGGTCGATTGGCTTTAGCTGCTGCACCAATTGAACTTTGTATGGCTTCATGGCAAGGTCTTTATGCAAAATTCGCATCAAAGAAGTGCGCGAAATGTCCAATTGTTGAGATCAATGTCGATGGTGGCATTTTCAGCAACCGCAGCAATGTTTTCGGTCGAGTACGTACGCGGGTTGGTTTATCCACCAACATTCCAATTTCACGAACTCGCTTCACGAATTGATCCACAAATTGAGGTTTCGGAACAGTTTTTTTTACACACGTTGTAACTTTCACAAACAAGCAGACAATTGGTAGTCTTTAAATAAGTAGTAAATGGTTGTAAAAGTAGCTAAATGGTTGTGGCAGCCCTGGCCACTTCTGGTCACACCATTCATCGAGCACCATCCATAACGCGACAGCAGAGCGACATCACGCGCCATCCCTGGCGCTCAGTTTCTGGCTGGCTACGGCCGCGCGCGGTCTGGCGTCTGTTCAACTCAAACAACAATTGTATACAATAAAGTAAGTTACTTATTAAACCCTCGTAGCTAAATGGTCACTGTAGTGGCACCATCTATTGATTAGTTTTAAAAATCGCTTAATCAGCAACATCACAGCGCTGCTACTGCAGGTACAGAGTATACTACATTCGGGCTTGACCGACTTTCTTACTAGTTGTTTATTTTGTCGTTTTAATGGTCCCTACAAAGAGCAGACTCTTCGCAGAGTGGTTCGGTTGTGGTACCCCCTTACCCTATTACCTTTAGTTTTAGTTTTTAGCTTCGAGTATGAAATGCTTAAAAGCATTAACCAAATTTGTATACACCCCGTTAAAGGCCATACAAAATTTACCCATGCTAAGCAAGCGTAAAAATGTACTTTTTAACCAACAAAGAAAACCAAAAATTAAACCGTCAAAAAAAAATACAAAACCTGAAAAGCGACTTTTATATGGTTACTTTGTACACCAAGGCGTATGAGTGATGCAACCGCTTTGCTTTTTTTTTTTTTAAATTATGCAAAAATGTATTTTGACTTGTGGGCAACACATGTTAGCATGAAACATTATTCGCACAATAAAATTGTTCACACTTTTTGCACTTTTTGCGAAATTCCAACAGGAAACCAAAATGGCAGAGCAGGTGATACAATGACATTTTATGCCAATGGCGGCCAAAAAGTGAAACTGGATTAAATATTGGCGTTTGATATCAAAGAGAAAGAATCCAATCTTTTAAAATTTGATATAAAATCCCCTTTCTCTTTTTTTTTTTGTTATGAAACGAGCATAAAAAGTACATGCATTCGCATTTACGACCCAACAAAGTATGCTATGGGAAACGGGCAAAAGCTAATGCGCTTCTCACCGTGCCACGGAAATGTCACCAGAATGGCATTAGAATGCCATACCAAGGCAATGCCGCTCCAGGCATTTTGCCAGTTTGCATCTCATGCCATAAATGTCTGCACATTGTGTAGCGGTCCTTTCCCCCAGGCGAAGCTGCGACGCTGCAACCCAGCCGAGCTTGAGCTTGACATTTGCCGGTGTGACAATCAGGCGACACATTTCGTTTTCTTGTAGATTTTTCTGCTGCTTTGATTTCTGAATGGTTCACTTACTTAATAAAAGTCCTGCTGTCTGTTTACCCCGGAACAAATGCAGGACAAATTCAAATTATTGTTTCAGTGCAGCTTAAAGTTGAGTACTTTAGACATCAAGCAGTAGCTTAGATTTGATCATGGCACATAATATCGTAGTATATCAACCCACACATATCTTTGACATTTCACCGTCTCAAGGCAAGTACATTTATTTACTCTCTGAAAGTGCGTGTGCGTGTGTGCGCAATTTATGTGAGGCTCATGACTTTCACTTAGCCTTTCACACCCCCACACAAAACTTTTGGTAATTGTATTAAATTTCAATTAATTTGAGTAGAAAACATTATGAAATATGAACTGATGACAGAGCAACTCCAAATTGACTTGGGGGGGAGGGAGGGAGGTTGAAAATCTGTGTTTGTTTTATGACAGTTGCAGAGAACTTTTGGGGCTGGTCATAAACTTTAGCGCCACAACAAAATACCAAGGAAGCAAAGCGTAAAGAAAAATATTTAAATTTTGGTGGAGCAGCCCTTTTTTTTCAAACAAAATCAGCTTAAATGTACTTCCGTCATAAAATAACGGTAATGCAGAGCAATGTGCCGTTCTGTCTCTGTGTGTGTGTGTGTGTTGCCTCACGTAGACGGGGCAAGCAAGAAAAACCTTTTTATAAATGTTGGAGCGCAGCTTCCGCAAAATAATAAAACAAAATACACAACCGAGCCACACAACTGCCAGGACATCGCCCGAGAATGCTTTTAAATTTGTGAGACACACACAAACACATAGAGCACCAGGGTAGGGGGGAGGGGGAGGGGGTTTGGTAGCCAACCCAACTGGGTGAAAAAAGATTAATAAATGTGTGTGTGCACCCAAAGTTGCCTTTAAGGCACAAACCTTAACGACAAACCCAATGGCAGCAGAGTAGTAGCCACTTGCATGTTGCTCACTTTTATTTCATTTGCTTCTGCGACATTTTGTTTGAAGTTTAGCATATGTACTATATATATGTACGTACACATGTTGTTGTTGTTGTTTATTAAATTGACAAAAACTGAAATGAAATTCCTTTTAGGGAGAGACAGTGCTTGCATCAAAGTGTACTGAGCAATGACAGCAACTTAAATTTACAAAAATTTAAAATCAACTCTCCTCGAAAACTACTGTGTACGGTATGTCTTTTTGTGACGCTTTTGCTCGCTCGAGAGAGCAGCATGAAAATGGAGATTAAGAATAAGATTACCCACCGATAAAATTTAGTAACATGCAACATTCAATAGGCAACTTTTAAAGAAACAATGCTGCATAATAGTAGACACTACTGTGATCATTAGGGTGAACGCCGATAAGATACCTTGCGAAAACTTAACAGATAAGGTATGCGAAATATGTCACCTTACAATCATATAATCCTTGATAAATTCTAAAGCTGGAAATATATTCAAATATTTTTGTTTTTCTTTCAACTTAACGAAGTAACAATTCAATTCCAATTCTTAAAAGATTTAATGAAATCATAATACTTTTTAAAAAATTAAATTTATATTTTTCAGAACGAAATAAGTGAACTGATAATTTCAGAATATTACGATTTTAATAAGGTTTAGTCACCGTGATTTTTTTAATATACCTAAAAATGTCCTCCATTAATGTTAATAACCTTCAATAAACGTCCTAGCATTGAATTAACCAAGTTCTTTTACCTTGTTAACTTGCATCCCATGCATGAAGGTATTGTTGGAAATTATCTCCCAAAATTTTTCATTGGAATTAAGATCTGGACCTTTTGCGGGCCACATCAAAACCGCTATTTGTTTTTCTTAAGAAAATAGTTTAGTGCGTTTTGAAACGTGGAACGCAGCATTGTCCTGTTTTAATGTCCAAGAATCTCTGAAATATTCTTGTCCATAATTACAAAAACTTCGTCAAATAGTATGAAATACCTTTCAGAGTTCTTTTTATGTGTTACAAATCATATTGAACTCTTTCCAGCAAATCCAAATGTAGCTCACACCATTACCGAACCTCCTTGAAAATTGCGTGACACTCTTACTTATTTTGGCGTCCGTATATCCCGATAATAATATTGATACCCATCTTGGTCATCTAAATTAAACTTTTTTCATCACTAAACAAAATACTTTGCCACTCCAAGTCCTAAAACTTATGCATCTCAGCAAAATGCATACGGGCAACTTTGTGCCTAGGAAGTAATTGAAATTTGACGGTCCTTTATCCATATGAATTGAATTGATCGTCACGTAAAATTAGCTGCACACGACGCTTCGACACTGGGAGAGCTAGTTCGTGGGAAATATGGCCTGCACTTAGGTTTTCTTTAATTCTATTCTTTTTATTCTTTTTTATCACGTTTTTTCAGTAATGGCGGGCGTCCAAAACTAGGTCTTTTTCTGTGATTTTCCGAATCTTTTAAATACTTTTGAATTTTAAAATATTTTCTCGCCATTTCGGAAGCAAATTCCTGTAGATGCATCCCCATTTCGCGATATTGCGATATTTTAGCTCGCTCTTCATTAGAGAGGTATTGGGTTTGAAACATTCCTGCAAAATTGAAGCAAATTTTAGATTCAGATCTACAGATTATGAATCAAACCTCACTTTTTTATTGGCTAGAAGTTATGGCGAAAAATCTCCACTAAATTTACGCCTGTATGCACGTGTACGAAGACAAAGACTGATAATGTAAGCTCAATTATTTCATTCTGTAAGGCAAGGCGCATTAGCTTTTTAATAAAAATAACGACACCTTATAGAGTCTTGTGCTTAACATTGTTATTGCAAGCATGGAAATTGTCTAAGAGGATACTAAACAAAAAAAGATATTGAAAAAATGATTAGCAAAGCTCTGGCAGCAGATCATAAGATTTATAAGGTGACTTATTTCGCATACCTTACTCATCATTGCATAAATGGTGTACATAATAAATTAAAAAAGCCTAAAATTTTAATTTGAGTTATAACCTCTGCGAAAAGCCTTCAAAGTTTCCACAAATATTACGTATACGAAACGTACACCTAATCGAAACTTCGTCAACGAATTCTCTGTATCATTTTAAAAGTTATCGAATTGGAATTAAATCGAGCAACAAATAAATATGGAGCAGGAATCGAATGTATTTTTGGACGAAGCGAGCCCCTTTCCAACTAAGAGATGCGTTTTATCAACAAACTAAATTTTTAAGTCTGTCCATTTCAGAAAGTGCGACTAATGTAACTACCAGTTCCAACAAGGGCTTTTCAAAATAATAAAAAGCAAATAATACAGCTACACCAATCATATTTAACGTTAAAAAAAATATCTGTGAAGCGGGTCAGCTCTTTCGTGAACGCTGAGCGTGAGTTTTCTGAAGCGCTGAATGATATTTTTGATATTGCAAATGGACGGGTTCTTGTTCCGAAACCCTGTACAGATGTACAGGGTGGTCCATCTAGTGTTTAGAATTTTCAAATGTCATTCGGAAAGCGACTAATATTTAGTAAAAACTTTGACATTTACGAAATGGTTCGCTATTCGCTTGAAGAAAGTTGGGAAATATTAAAAACCTTTTTCCAAAGTGGTGAGTCCTGAGAGTTTAACAAAAAAAATTTTTCGAAAACTCAATTTGTGGATCAATTGGAGAAACTGGAATGTTGGTAAATAAACCAACCCGTGTGCGTACTCGTCCGGTGCGCTCGACCGAAAACATTGCTGCGGTTGCTGAAAATGTGCGTGAACAACCATCGACGTCAACTCGCCATCTTCTCGCTCTTCTTTGATGCGAATTTTGCATAAAGACCTTGCCATGAAGCCATACAAAGTTTAATTGGTGCAGCAGCTAAAGCCAATTGACCATCCGAATCGTCTACAGTTCGCAAATTGGGCGGAAGATCGTTTGGCCGAAGATGGGAAATTTGACCGAAAAATCATCTTTTCGGATGAAGCACATTCCCACCTCGGTGGTTATGTTAATAAATAAAATTGTCGCATGTCGTCGAGAAGCCAATTCACCCACCACGTGTCACTGTTTGGCGAGGATTTTTGTCCATTTTTCTTTGAAAATGAAGAAGGAGCCACTGTGACCGTGAATGGTGAATGTTAAGTGATTGGTTCTTCGAGGAAATTGAAGCGGAAGACTTGGACGATATTTGATTTCAACAAAACGAAAATCGAATAATCAGCATATATATGTGAATTGGCCGCCAAGAAGCTGTGATCTGATACCGTTAGACTATTATCTTTGGGGAGCGGTCAAGGACAAATGTTATGCAAACAATCTTGAAATAATTGATGAGTTGAAGAACGAGATTCGAGTTGCTATTGCTGACATACGTGCGGAAACAATTGAAAATGTTCTCAAAAATTGGGTGGATCGAATGGGCTACTGCCAAGTCAGCCGTGGTGGTCATTTGACCGAACTATAGCATATAGCTGCCAGTCATAGGAACGATCGGTCGAAAAAGTAGTTTTAGTGAGAAAAACTTTTTTGTTTTCAATGGTAGCGTCTTTATACCTTCCAGTTGTGAATATTATCGGTTTCCACACAATTTTGGGGAGTTCGGTCAAAATCCGATGAATATATCGTATAGCTGTGGCGCCATCAAGCTACAAGGGTATATAAACTACGTTCCAGCCAAAGTTAGCTTTCCTCTATGTTTGAAATTTGATTTCTTGAGCGGAAAAACAAACATTAATCGCGAAAAATCTCATAGTTCAAAGCAGGAAATCAAACCGGATCCAGAACCGGAACCGTATACCGAAAAGAACCGATAAAAACTCAGAACCAGAACCGAAACTGGAACCCATATTTTTAATTTTCTATATACCGGTATTCGAGAACAGTTATTCTTGATACCGAAAAGACCGAAAAGAACCTTAACATTGTACCGGTACAGTTTCGGTTCTGAGCGTAACAACTAGACTGCACAGCGAGCACTTAATTTTGAGAAAGTTTTCCTGGCATTTTATCGGACCCACATTATAATACCACAAAATTACCTGGGTAACTATTTTGGCGGATATTAAATTAAGAATTGTATTCATGTCTGTTCAAGTCCAACTAAGTGTGGAAATAAGCTCTGACACTTTAGTTGAAAGTGGAAACGAAGTCGAGTCATATTTCTCGCACTTGCAGCATCATTATCATACTTCAAAATAATCGATTTTGTATTCTCTATGGAAAATACATCTTTTTGTTTATATTCCAATTCGAAAATATAACGTCCGAACAGTAAGCCGAAGGATCTGTAACGACATCGTCTGTAGGACAACTATGATATGTCGCTCTTGTTGGATCATGAAAATGAACTAACATATTTCCAGAGAATAAATAGAACAAAATATGGCGAATATTTCTGCATCATTAACTCAAAAGTCGTGACAGTCTTAAAGTAAGTGAACGATATGTATTTATATGAAAAGAATTGGGACAATACAAATAGTTGACTATCTTCACAAATCAGTTTAATGGCACAAACAAATTTTTGGTTGGGACACCCTAGTGAACACATGAATTTGTTGTTGCACTACCATAACTATGCAAGGCCGTCTTTTATCCGCAATGCCGAGCCAGTGTCCTACAAATCGAATAATATTACCGACCTCTCAAAGAAACCAAACCGAAATATTACTTCTGCATTTGCAAACTTAATTATAACGAAAATAATCTGTACTTTTTTGTTGGATTTTTGTTGAGTAAAAAAAAATAAAACGGGCAATTTGTCAAGTCAGTTAAAGCGGACCTTTATTTGTATTCCACCAAACCATAACCAACTGCTCGCAGATATCGTCAAACGTGACAACCATTAAAAATATCAAGCAATTCAAAACATATTTGCATTTCGGGTGCGGCTCGCTGAAAGTAAAAGACAAATTCATTTGACTTTTTATGGCTGTTTTCCTCTCTCTCTCTCTCTGTCTCTGTCTCTCTACCTTTTTGCAGTGTGCACTTCATTTTGTAATTACCTCGGGCGAAATGTCGCGCACAAGTTCCAAATTTGTCGAGTTAATGACAAAATGTAAAAATTGACGTGAATACATTTGCGCACACACAGACACACACACACACACGACGACTTCCGGTTGCGATTTGCTGTCACGTCGAAGCATTTTGGGGCAAAAGTATGCACAAGTTAATTTGATTTCGCTGTAAGTCAGACACAAAACTAAACTTGCTGTGCAAGTTTTATTTTCTTTGGCTGTTTTTTTGGGGCAACACGTTGCCAACTCAGGCGAAAAATCAAAATTTCCGCACATTGCCTATTTTCCAAAGCACATACAAACACACACACACACACAGTTAGATATGTAGGATTTGCTGAATGGCCTCCGGCTGTGGTGTCTGTTACACACAGCTACAGCTTATGTAAATGTGTGCGTGTGTGTCTTGGCTCGTTTCAATCACGTGCTGCTGCTTCTGCGGCTGCTGCCGCCTTTCAATGTTGTCAAAAATTTATTGCAAGCAGCCACCAAAATAAAAAAAAATAAAAAGAATAAACGAAACCAAATTGAAGTCAACGGCTCGTACATATAAAGAAATAAATAAAAAGGCATAAAAACATGCAAATAAAATTAACAAAACGAAAAACCAGCAGCAGTTTCGCCCCTCTGTAGAGCTATACAAACTTCTGATAACGTTGTGGGCTTGCTGGGTGCGTGTTGTGTTGTCTGACGAGGGTGTTCTGCAAATCTCTGATTAAAGAGCAAACAAAACAGTTGCAGGATCTACCAAAATGTTTTCGCATTTGATCGAAATTAGGGAAATTTTTTGTGAATTTGAAAGTTGTGGAGGGTTGTTAAACTGTTTTATAAAAAATCACTTATTATACCATTTCAAAGCCACTTCCGCCCACGCAATTTGAGAATAAACTCACTATTCCTACAATTTTGGGAACAATCTTGTTTTCTTTCAATATGTTTGTTCAAAGATATTTGAACAGTGCATTGTGAGTCCAGGTACCTGCGTTTGGTACTCAAGTACGAGGCGCTTAATAGATTAGATTAAGAGAAAATCCACATCTGTTATCAATAAATTAGAAAAACTAAGCAGCATACAACCATACCATGTAAGTGCGTTTCTTGGGGTTAAAACAAATAATGTACTAGAAGGAGAATCAATGTCATAATCCATTATAGGAGGGTGAATGCAGTTAGAGCGACTAAAATGGTGAGGGTTAATTGAAAAAACATCGTAGTTCGTATCCGGACGAGCATAGCTAATCTGGAAAAAAGAGGCAAATAGGCTGGCTATGTCACAATCATCAGCATTGGCATTATTGAAATGAAGTGAAGGGGGGAATTGTGAGGAGTTACGTTTAGAGCGGTCAAAATCATAGAACCTTTTGGGATCATTATGAAAGTCCTGCTTACACCTGAGTAGGTAATTGCTATAACAATCCTCATTATGCTGTTCAAATTCAGAACGAGCCACCTCATATTTGGCGAAGTCAGTCTGCGACCCAGAGCGCTTAAATTTTTTAAACAGTCGAGACTTTTTATTATACTCTGTACCGAAGGTACATAGAGTATATTAAGTTTGTGCAAAAGTATGTAACAGGGAGAAGGAATCATTTCCGACCCCATAAAGTATATATATTCTTGATCAGCATCAACAGCCGAGTCGATATAGCCATGTCCGTCTGTCCGTCTGTCTGTCTGTCTGTCTGTCCGTCTGTCCGTCTGTCCGTCTGTCCGTCCGTCCGTATGAACGAAGAGATCTCAGAGCTAGTAAGAGTTAGAGGTTTGACATGTATGGGACATATATTTCGTATACTTGCAGGCAGATCAAGTTTATTTTCAATTTTTGCCACGCCCCCTCGCGCCCCCGCAATTTGGAAAAAACGTCATATCTCCTACAGTTTTGATGATAGATGGTTCGTACTTTCTAGAGATGTATAGTACTCAAAATTATTTATCGATTTGCTGAAGGAATGATAAAGATCGGATGAACGATTCTCAAGTTATGAGCAAAAAACGGTCAGTTAACACCCCCCGCCCACCCCACCCATAACCTAAGCATTGCGTTCAGCAAGCAATCTTAGTGAGAGAGTGAGAGAGAGAGAGAGAGAGAGACTTAGAGAGCGCACTGCGTTGTGTGTTAACTGGCTGTTTGACTCGTGACCAAATGCGAGCTGCGACATTAAGGGTGCAGAGTATGTTATAGTCGGGCTTGACCGACTTTCTTTCTTGTTTTTTAGGCTAGTCAATTGCCGAGTGAACCATAAAGGAGAACGAGAAGAAGTAGGAGGATTAGCGCGAGGAACGCAGATATTAAAAATTTCAAAAAGAGCGTCATAAAAAGCACAAGAAGCACCGTCTACGTTCCTAAAATGGTCAAGAAAGGACCAGTCGTACTGAGAGAGTGAGAGATTTAGAACAGAGAAGTCTGCTTTCTGAAAGCAGAATGCGAGGTGAGGTGGGGACGTCAATAAAGCAGTGGCGGGCTTGGACACTTCCAAATCAATTAGAAGGGTAGAATGATATGAGTCTTCGGGAACAGATAATGGAACGGATTTACTCACAGTTGAGCAAGATGGATCAGAGGTAAAAACTAGATACAGAACTTTGTTCTTACAGTTTAGTACAGAGTTGATCTGACCAAGCGATAATTTAGCCATGCAGTACACGAACTCATTACTTTCCAGAGGGTACTGAGTGGTTGGATCATCAGAAATGGTCCAAGATATGTTAAGGAGATTAAAGTCCCCTAGCACTATTAAACGATCCCAGTCACCCAGAAGGGATGACACGTGCTGAATATATGAAGCATGGAGCAGATAAATGGAAGAGTCAGATGCTGGAGGAATATAGTGTAGAGAAACCTTTACGGCTATAAATTCGGCATCACTGCCAGCATTACAGTCGATTAATACAGAGGGTCAATCAGATTTTACAGCAATTAATACACCCACAACACGACGGCCAAGGCGATCCTTTCTGTAAATTGTGAAACTATCAGTGAGAATTTCACTATGGCAAATATCGGGGCTGAGCCAGGAGCCATCACAAGACACACTTTTAGTATAGAGTCAGGCCAGCTTACTTCGAAGCCCGCGAACGTTCTGGTAAAGGAGGGAAAAGGTCGTATTTAGTTTTTTGAGGCTGACGAAATAGGCAAATTGTTGAAACGAGATCTACGACTAGGCCTATTTACAAATTCGTGAACCACGGAATGTTCAGGCCAGAAAGATTGCTCGAGTACTCTATCAAAGTATGCCTCAGGTACTAGAATCTTAAACGAGGTGTTATCACGTATGCTTTTAGAGTTAGTTTTTGAGACCACTAGACCAGGTGAGACATTAATGTTAAGCCTTGAACAGATATGATCATAATAAAAACTATTTGGCTATATGCGTTTTATTCAATGTTAAGAAACTAGCTGAATAATCCGACATTGCCCGGGTCCTTTTAGTTGTGTAAATATGTTTCTTATAAGAGCGATTTATATTCCAAATTCTATTGGCTGAAAATCGCTATTAAAATTTGAGCCTGTACAAGCTTTTTCGGAACCAGTTTTGAATTAGGAAAGTATCAAACTCCGTATTTCATACACAGAAAAAAATCAATCTAAAATCTAGATTGAAAATATCGTTTTCCAGTACCTTGGAATCTTATAAAAACAAGATTGAAAACCCTTAAAATGAGCTTACAAATCTTAAAAACTTATCAACCATTCTACAGTTTTCTGTAAAATTTCAGTTGAAATTATTTTTGATATATGGCCATTTCCACAGCTACGAACGTGACAATCGTACAAATTTTGTAGCCTTTGATATGAAGAAAAACATAGAAGAATAGTACGTTAAATTTCCGCATATTGGTGTTTGGATAGCACTTTGGTAGCACTATATTTAATGTAAAAGCTGAGAGTTCTAGACAGTAAGGTCCCAAGATACAGTCAGACAAAAAGGCATACGCAACGTGACATAATACGGAAGTGCGTTTTGTCTGCTTTCATAAAAGAGCAAAAACTCTGTGGAATGCGTTCGAGTTTTTTAATGCAACTAACTTTAATATGATCTGCAATAATGTAGCTATATATTTATAGCTGATTCGCTTAAAAATAAATGTAGCTTTTTTCATATTTGACTCATTATGATACGTAACGTGACATACGTTACGTGACAAGCCTTTCTCTGCTTTTTATAAATTTATATATGTATCCTTTTGCGTAATCATAAATAACATACACCGTTTGTTGTTGTTTATATGATACCGATCTTGTTGGCAATATCTATCGAGCATCGTAGTCACGCGCCAGGCGCACATAAGCCTTCTTCTGACCATCGGGTCTGATCAGAAGAATGTTAAACTTGGCCACCTTGATGTCAATAGAGCTTGCGCACCGCAGCGCGCACATGATTCTTGTTGGCGCGCAGATGTGTGAGGAAGACCAAAGTGTTCTTATCCTTGATCTTCTTCATGGCTGCCTCCGTGGTCAAGGGGTACTTGATATTGTAGGCATCCATGCGGTTCCTGGTGGGCACCGACTTCCTGGGGTATTTGGGGTTGCGAGGCAACTTCAGCGTTGTGGGACGACGGAAGTGCACGTTGGTGCGCACCTTGCGAGTGCGGGTACCGAAAGCGCCCTCGATGATCTTGGTCTGAGATTTCTTGGCGTTCAGCAAAGCCACAGACTTGGCCTTAGCCGTACCCTTAGTGGGCTTGGCACCAGCCTTGCCTGCGGGCCGCTTAGCCTTGGCGGCAGCACGAGCCTTGACCGAGAGCTAGCTTGGCCAGCACCGATGAGGACTTCTTGCCAGCTGTCAACTTCTTGGCATCCTTAGCCTTGGGCTTTGCCTTGGTTACTACCTTCTTGGTGGGTGCTGCTTTCTTGGCAGCGGCAGCAGCAGGAGCAGCGGCTGCGGGCTTCTTGGCAGCGGCAGGGGCAGCAGCCTTCTTGGGAGCAGCAGCTGGTGTCTCCTTCTTGCCAGCAGCGGGAGCTGCGGCAGGCTTCTTCTGCTCTGGCTTTTTATCGCCAGGATTGGCGGATTTCTCGGTTGGCTTTTTGGGTGGCATTTCGACTGAGACAACCTTAAGTGTTCTGACACTACTGTGGGTTCATTCAAAATGTTGAACCTGAAGACGTTGAATGAGATACGAAGCCCTCGGAAAAAAAAACAGATTCCCTATATATATATATATTTGGAATGGATATTTTCATATCCTTTTAACTGTGAGGTTATGTCCATTTCATATAATTTTGACGATTTTCAGCTCCATAAGATGAAAATCTAAGACCGATTTAACATTAAATAGATAGTTGTTGGTTTTAGCACATAAAATCAGTGTTTAAAAAAATGCCATAAATTTAATTTCGTCTGCTTTTGCTTTTGAGAAATATAGAAGCCGCAGCAAAATCAAAAGCAAAAAACGATTATTGAGAAAAATAAAAGCAAAAGCAGCAGATGTCGCTGCAGTGGCTTATCGGCGGCTTCCACACAAATTTAGAGAGTTTGGTCAAAATCTGATGAATCTATCTCATATAGCTGCCATTTAACAATCTGGCAAACAAATAAAAATAAAAAGTGCGTAAACGCATTTTATTACAGAAATTAAGCGTAGTGTGCGTATTCCTCAAATATTAAAACGTAGTGTGCGTACTATTGAAGTATACGTCAGAGTAGTTGAAATACGCATACGCACTATGAAGTATACGAACGTTTTTCAAAAAATGCGTATTGAAGTACGCATAAGTTTTTTGACTGGATACGCATTGAAGTATTGACGCATTTGATAGCTATACGTATGCGTATACGTTTTTGGTACGTTTTTTTGCAGTTTTCTTATTTATATACTTTGGTCGAGCCGAAGTTAGCTTTCCTCTATTTTGAGTTCAACTCCAAGATCTCATACGAAAAACATCTCCAAAGCTAAAGAAAAAAAGAAATTGGTATCATCATAAATGTGCCACTACAAATCCTATTGCAATAAAACGAAAAAATAAAGAAAAGAAGATTAGACCACCTCTCGATACCGAGAGCTAATGTGGACTGAATGAAAAATGTTTGAGGGTTTCCCTAGTCAAAAAATTATAAAAATTATGGCCTACTATGACTGCGTTTGTTTTGTAATTGATCAATTATTAAGTAGAATTTTTGGCCCTAAGTAGGCCATACTCAATTTGCGTTGAAAATACGGTAATTGACATATTTTAGATAGGGGTTATGCCAAATACTTAAAAATTCGCGAAATTACTAAACTCATAAGGTTAAGTTATATTTATCCAAATCTGATGCAAAAGACTGGCAGACAAGGTTGGCTATAAAGAGAGACAGGTATCTTGCTGCAGGATTCTCTGTTAAGAATTGTTTGGTTCAAGTGGCCCAATCTTGGTGTCGCAAAAGCAATGTAGAGAACGCAAACTAAGAATAGAAAACAATTAATTGATCATCTGATATATGCATAATCAGTCATTTTATTTCTAATCGCCATGCACAAAAATATACAATTTACTGCTTACGCAGATGACTTTAACTTAATCGTCGACCTACAAAAACAAAAAAAAACCAAATTCAAATCAATCTGGATAAGCTATTCACAGATATAACAGACTGGTGCAATATATCTGGTGCTTCTTTATAGGTGACAAAATGCAAGAAAATAAATTGTGTTACAAATACAAATGGAAACCGCACATCAAAACTGTACAGAACTCACTTAGCAAGTCCCTAAACATAATAAAATGCCTATCAAATGAAAAATTTTACTGTCATCCACACGCTTTAGTTCAAATAGTCAGAAGCATATGCTTAGCAAAAATAGACTACGGGTTACTCATCTATGGATTAGCACCAAAATCAACATTAAAACCACAATAAAAACTTTATTAAAAACGGCAATTCGAATTGCATTAGGAGCATTTTGTTCAACACCAATGAACAAACTATATTTCGAAGCTAACATACCCACAATTGAAACAACAACCCAACAATTACAAGCCAAACTAATTAACACAATAACGCATTCATATGACACGCCCCTGAGAAAAACAAGAAAGAAAGTCGGTCAAGCCCGACTATAACATACTCTGCACCCCTAATGTCGCAGCTCGCATTTGGTCACGAGTCAAACGGCCAGTTAACACACAACGCACAACGCAGTGCGCTCTCTAAGTCTCTCTCTCTCTCACTAAGATTGCTTCTGCTGAACGCAATACCTAGGTTATGGGTGGGGTGGGTGGGGGGTGTTAACTGACCGTTTTTTGCTCATAACTTGAGTATCGTTCATCCGATCTTTATCATTCCTTCAGCAAATCGATAAATAATTTTGAGTACTAGATATCTCTAGAAAGTACGAACCATGTATCATCAAAACTGTAGGAGATATGACGTTTTTTCCAAATTGCGGGGGCATGAGGGGGCGTGGCAAAAATTGAAAATAAACTTGATCTGCCTGCAAGTATAAGAAATATATGTCCCATACATGTCAAACCTCTATCTCTTACCATCTCTGAGATCTCTTCGTTCATACGGACAGACGAACAGACAGACAGACAGACAGACGGACAGACGGACATGGCTATATCGACTCGGCTGTTGATGCTGATCAAGAATATATATACTTTATAGGGTCGGAAATGATTCCTTCTCACTGTTACATACTTTTGCACAAACTTAATATACTCTATGTACCTTTGGTACAGAGTATAAAAACCACGGCATGGGACCCTAAAATTATGATAAAAAGAACCTCTGTAAGCATCACCACATACCCAGTTTTTCAAATAAAGCCTCGGTTCGCGTTTTCTGGGTCATGGGAGCTAAACCTTAAATCTTGAATATCTTAAAAAGCGCACGGTAGATTTTTATTAAAATCGATTTTTATGATTTCCTAAGAGATGGTGTTCGACAGCCAAAAAACCGCGAATTGGAGTACCAATTTTATATCCATCCACAAACCAAGTCGTCTAGTACTCGTGTACTACCTTCACCTGTTCTGCCTGAAATGTCCAATTTCCAATGCTGACAGTCTGCCTCCTTTTCGGAATACCATGATCTCAGACTTCGATTTATTTACTTCCATGCCCCATAATGTGCAGTATAACTGCAGTTTTCCCATCATTAGTTGAAGCGTTGTGGGATTGTCCGCTACATGGACAATAACAGCCTCATGTTGGTGTTCTCAATGTAGAGGCCACCTCCTATGTGCTGGTGAAGATCATCCAGGTACAGCGCAAATAGCAGTGGTAACATCAGACATTCTTGTTCAACTCTGTTCATTGTTTGAAACAGCTCCGAGAGTTTGTCTCCTGTCCAAACAGCACAGTTCGTTTGCGTTTTTCTATAGTCCGTATCATCTTACTGGACAACCCAGAAACAATGTATGCTAAACTGTCAAAAGGAATGACCGCCTACTGCTCCACATGTTGAACTGTAATGGAATTGAACTGAAAGTCAAAATAAGTGCGACCAGCGCCAACTTTTAAGAATTTTACAATCAAGAACAAATCTTAGTATTTTTCAAGTTTCCACGCTCCATTCATGTATATATAGATCAGCATTATTTATCGATTTAACAAGTCTGTTAGCATTAAAATGAACGAAAGTGGAGTTATCCACATACCATTCGGTCCCTCAGCGCTAGCAGATTAAAATATGTATATAAATGTAAATAAGTATGTATATATCAACAACGAGAGCGAAAGAGACAAAAAGAACGGTTAAACTACAAAAAAAAAGGTATAAGTGTCGTTAACACCCACGAGGCTTTGATGTGAAACATGATACTAAATTTGAGAAACTGCTAAATCACTGTTAAGTCACTGTTATGTCGTTGTCAAGTCACTGTTAACCCACAGCTAAGTCTCTGTTAAGTCACTGTCAAGTCACTGTCAAGTCACTGTCAAGTCACTGTCAAGTCACTGTCAAGTCACTGTCAAGTCACTGTCAAGTCACTGTCAAGTCACTGTCAAGTCACTGTCAAGTCACTGTCAAGTCACTGTCAAGTCACTGTCAAGTCACTGTCAACTCACTGTCAAGTCACTGTCAACTCACTGTCAAGTCACTGTCAAGTCACTGTCAAGTCACTGTCAGGTCACTGTCAAGTCACTGTTTAGTCACTTTTCCCCCTCTTTCCCCCTTTTAACCAGCCCTTTTTCAACACTCCACAAAACAACAACAAAAACTATGCATGATGTCATCGTCACGTGACGCTAAAATCAAATTTTACTCCTACTAAAATCTTCCGTACCGAAAATAAAGATGTTTCACATCAAAAAACTGATCAAGTTATTAAAACTTTGGTGGGAAAAGGGTTTATCACTTGAGCGATTTTCTAACTTGATTTTTTTATGGCCAAATGTGACAGGTAAAATAAAAATCAATCAATATTATTCCTTTTGTTTTCCAATATATCGCGATCATCCACAATGCCCCCGGTATTAGAGAGTTGCTTCTGTTTCTCTGCCGCATTAAAAGGTGTTATGGAGTTCAGGAATGGCTCCTACCCACTTGTATGTGCACACCTTGGGTGCCAATTGCCTGGCAGCTCTCCTCTCTTACTTAATTTTCATTTGGCACTTTTATCTGATGTATTTTACAGTCTTTTTTTTTTTTGTTGCCATTGATAATAAAATCACTTGAATTTTTCATGCCGCTGTGCTTAATAAAAATCAATTTAGTCCCAAAATACGTTTGTGTACTTTTTTTTTTTTGGTGGAAAATGAATTTAAAGAAATAAATTAAATTATGTCATAAATGCGCAGACAGACAGGCAGACACGTTGGCTGTCGTGGGGATGGGGATTTTGGCTGTCAATAATGCCATTTAGTTCAATCAAAATGTTATTGATTTATTATTTTGGTAATGCAATTTATGAAGCAGCGATGAACAGCGTTCCACTGATTTATGAGCAGCAAGTGGCCAAACGAACGTTCGGCGTGAAGCGGTTTTGTGGTCACTCAATGAAATGGCTGCGGTTTTTGAAATTAGGCTTTAACGTTTGTTTCCATTCTTGTGAAAGCAATTTATACAAATTTATCACGTGTTTGGGAAACTTGAGCTGTCTGTTTGTCTTGCAACTCAAACTCAACACAAATTCTCTGTTTCCCTATGGAGATAAAAACACAAATTAGGTTAACCAGCAGTGGGCACCAAAATATTATGTTTTTACTTGCATTTTGAGAGAAGTAAAAGCCATGGAATGGATGCCCGTCGTAAAATTCAGTGCGAAAAGCAGTTTTTGCTCAGTAAATTCCAACAGCAAGAAGCTAACTGAAGCCAGGAGCACTTTTTCGACAGCAGCCAGCCAGATTCTCAACAGAAACAGCGATTTGGGCAGGTGTGCACACACTCACACGCCCGCAGACGACATCTACAGCATACACTTAAGCACTTTCGGCGCGTTCTTACCCACACACAAAATGCGATTCGCAGCTCATTCGTTCCTCGATCATGGATGTACATACATATAGTTTCAAGCATTATGCAACAGTGTTTTTTTGTTTGGTATGCGAACCATGTTTGGGTGATCTTCCAAAGATACGCCTTGCACCGTTGCATGGAGTATGCCCGATTCGTTCTATGGAACGCGTACGGACTAAAACCTACCCAGTCGCCTTCTGACCTGCTTTTCCCCCGCCGGGACTGCCAATTAAGGTATTACTACGGCGGGCAGGTAGTAGCATTTTGCCATTTCTGCTAATGCTGCTGTCTTGCAGCCTGCTCATCAATCCTGACATGTCTCATTATTGTTGAGATGAGCGATGCCGCGACTTCCCACACATCCTGGGAGCTTATCATCATTCTGACCAGTCCTCTCGGCGGGAAAGGCTCTCCCGCTAGAACCTCTGACACTCAAACACAACATGTTTTGCAGACGCCACTTAGTTAGTGCAGGAGAGGCAACAGGGTGTATTTACGTTTAAAGCGGTGTAGGTACTCCCTAAAACATACATGGTTTGTAAGCCACTGGGTCAGGTGGTGGTTTACTTCTCCATGGCTTCGGTTGAGCCACTCCGGTATGTTCGGAATGAGTTGGTGGGTCCACCTTCCTGTTTCCGACCTGTCCCAACTCTCTTGCCATGCTCGGAGACTCCTATTATACGCATCTTGCGCAGATATTCCCGTCCGTCGTGCTTTACTCGCTTTTGCTTCCAAGTCGAGGGGCATACTGTTAGCTATTACAGCTGCTGCAGCGTCCGAAACCGTTCTAAAGACACTTATGAGTCGATTCGACAAACGCCGATGCGCCTTTCTGGCTTCTCGTGTGTAAGACGGAAACTCGGTTGCATCCGCCCATATTGGGGCTGCGTACTGCAGTGTGGTTTTAGCCACTGTTGCTAGGAGCCGTCTTGGGGGGGGCTTGGGCCCGCCCATATTTGGCATCAGCCTAGCCAGTGCATTCGCCGTTTTCTCACCAGCGTACCGAAGGTGATCCCTCCTGTCGAATAGTATCCCCAGTTACTTCAGATGATCAGCTGACCGTTTCCTTGCATCGCCTATCGCTATCTCGATGCTCTCCACCTTTTTTCGGCTGCTTATGAGGATTACTTCCGTTTTTTGTTCTGCGAGGCTTAATCCTACCTGCCGCAGCCAGCTTCTGGTAGATGCAATTGTACAGTTCATTTTTTGGGTTAGTTCTTCCAGCGTCTTTCCGACGACTGTTATGGCTATGTCGTCTGCAAACCCGTGTATCGCCGCTCCAGTTGGTTTGCTGATATTTAGCACTTCAAAAGAACATCACGTTCCATGGGATGGGATAGGTCCAAGTACTGAGCCTTGTGAAACTCCTCCTGTGATGTTATACGTCTGTGGTCTTATTTCAGTGTCGTACAACAACACTCTGTCATCAAAATATTGTGCGACTATTCTAATGAGATAATATGGCATGCGCATTTCGCTCATTGCCCTGAGGATATGGTTCCAGTTTGCCGAGTTGAATGCATTGTGAACGTCCAGCGTAACCAGCGCGCAATACTGCTTCGACCCGTATAGCCATCGTTCTCCCTCAATAGCCCTTTGGGCTATATTTTGCACCTTCTGCCGGGTCTAAATCCATACTGCTCATCCGCCAGTCCGGAGCTTCCCTCTGTGGTTTATTCCATTCTTGCACAGATTACTCTTTCGAAGAGCTTTCCGACTGTGTTTGGGAGGCAGATTGGACGATAGGATCCAGCGCCGCTTGCAGGTTCTTTGTTCTTTGGAAGAAGAACCAGTCTTTGCTGATTCCAGCCTCGTGGAAAGACTCCCTCCATAAGGCATGTTTGGAATACTTTCCGAAATACCTCCGGTTTGCTTTTCGCTACCGTTTTGACGATTTCGCTGGGAACTCCGGCCAATCCGGGGGCTTTCTTTGCTGTTATTTTCTCTGCTGCGATAATGATTTCCTACAGGCTTACTGCAATACCGTCACTATGCAACATTATTATACTCTGTACCGAAGGTACATAGAGTACACTGCTCGCCACTTGAATAGGACACCTCTAAAGTCGATTTTCTATAGTTAATTGCTGCTAAACCAAGCCATCTAGGAAAATAATTTTTGTTTTCTTATAAAGTTTATTTAAATGTAGTAATTAAACGAAAATTACAAAATTATTCAAAAGTTGTAAGTATACAAAAAACATTGTTAACCAATAAGTAACAAATTTTGGAGTCTTCATTTTGCACCACTTGAATAGGACACTTTATCTAAAAACCATTTAAGAATATTTCAATCCTTTTCAAATAACAATATTACTTAAATAAGAAATTACTAACATGTTTTTAAACCAAAAAAAGTTTTAAATAGTGTGTTGAGCCTCCTTTTTTCTCCAAAACCTCACACATTCGGTCTGGAAGGGATGCATGCAATTTTCCCAAATAATTCAACGATATCGAGCCGCATGCTAATTTGATAGCTGCAATTAGTTCGGGAACGCTCGAATATTGCTGACCTGATCCATATACTTCACGTGTTAGCTATCCCCACACATTCTCAATGATATTCAAGTCCGGTGAAATAGGGTGGCCAGTTTAATAACTCCACGTTTTGGCTCGCTATATACGATTTAACAATCCGGACCGTATGTAAAGGGGCATTATCATGTTGATAAATCCATTTTAGATTTGCAAAAAGTGTTTGGAAGTGTGGAAAGGCTCTTTCAATATACCATTATAACCCAACGCATTCATGGTGGTTGGAATAAATTTAAGCTCACAGGTGCCATGATAGGAAATGGCCCCCCATACCGTAATACCTCTAGCATCCAGCACTGCTGTGCAACTTATCAAGATGGTGTGGTTCTTTTCGAAGATCATGAAAATAGTAGCTGTAGCCATCGGGGCCCTCCAAATTAAACTTTTTTTCGTCCGAAAAGACAACACGTTGCCACTCCGAAGTCCAGGTGACATGTGCGCGCGCGAAATCAAGGCGTTGTAACTTCCGAGCCGGGTTAAGAGGTGGCTTCTTCTTGATTTTTAGTCTCTTCAGGTGTGTAGCATTATTAATAACAGGACGCATGGTTGTCAAACTTGCTTTAACGTTGCATTTTTCCCTTATCTTGGCCAAAGAGTCGGTGCGAATTGGAAGCTTGTCTTAATATAAGTCGCTTGTCCGCGATGGTAAGCACACTGTAGGTGCGGCCCTTCATGTTTTTACCATAATTAGCCTCATTATTTAAAAAATTTGTTATGGCGTGACGGCTCCTGTCGACTTTTTTTTGCTATTTAATCTTGGATTTTTCCTTTCTCCGACTCAGATAATGAAGTGCCACGCCCCATTTTAATTTTTTTAAATTTTATATACACTTCAATTAAAGCAAAAAGTTTAAGTAAACCAAAATTTGTGTGCACGTGTCAACGATACCGACCAAATAAAATGCATGTTCCCCATTCAAGTGGCGCAAAAATTCCATTGAATTTTTGCGAATGCTCACATGAAGTGCAAACAACTTTATAACGGTTCTATTCCTAAACTTGGAATATACCAGAAAGAGCGAAGTATGCTTGCACAAAGATAATATGGAAAAATACCGTTATTCTACCATTTCGTTTTCGAGTTACGAGCAGTTTAAAAGAGAGCATACAGGGTGTCCTATTCAAGTGGCGAGCAGTGTTTTCAATTTTTGCCACGCCCCCTCGCACCCCCGCAATTTGGAAAAAACGTCATATCTCATCGTCATATGGTTCGTACTTTCTAAAGATATCTAGTACTCAAAATTATTTATCGATTTGCTGAAGGAATGATAAAGATCGGATGAACGATACTCAAGTTATGAGTAAAAAACGGTCAGTTAACACCCCCCACCCACCCCATCCATAACCTAAGCATTGCGTTCAGCAGAAGCAATCTTAGTGAGAGAGAGAGAGACTTAGAGAGCGCACTGCGTTGTGCGTTGTGTGTTAACTGGACGTTTGACTCGTGACCAAATGCGAGCTGCGACATTAAGGGTGCAGAGTATGTTATAGTCGGGCTTGACCGACTTTCTTTCTTGTTCATTATGCTACAGTGTGTTCTGGTATGAATGAGAATCCCTACCTTGGGTAACTAAAATTTAGTAATGCAGTTATTTTTCCGCATTGTCAAGTTTCTTAATTCCCACACACAAAATTCGAAGTATTTGTAGTTAGTATGCATTCGCCTTTATGGCCATCACTTCCTTTTGGCCAATTCCCTGCCGCCATACTATATCAATGTAATTGTCAATTTGGTGGTTGCGGCCATGTTTTCTATTGTTGCTCTCTTTTCTTTGTTGTGGTGAGGCCTGTCCGGTCAAAGATTAAACACATAATGGGCGCGTGTCCACATTCCATTTCTCTCTCTCTCTATATATATGGATGAGCCGCGTTTTTAATAACATTTTATGCCAGCAATAAATGAGCCGTTAAACGCTTAAAGTTGGCCAGAGCCTTTCCCTAAGTGTGTGTGTGTGTGTGTGTGTGTGAAGAATTTTATTGCCGCTTTATTGTGGGTTGCCCAAGACTTAGCCAAGTTGAGCGTCATAAACGGGTTAATGACTTGGAAGTTGCTTTTAATGCGTAAAAAAATGTTGAGCATTTCTCTGCCACTCAAGTGTCGGTTGGTCCTTTTCGCCTGCTCTCATGTGTTTTTATCAATTTAATGTCGCTTGTTTGTTTGGCTCTTTCAGCAATATGATTATATATATTCTTATGGGCTAATTTTTAATTTGTTTGCACATGTTTTGCGGGTTGCCTCACCATTTTTTATCGCCATTTATTTTGCCAACTTTCTTCTGAGCATAAATGGCCAACCAGTTGCGTAGCTATTTGGCTACCCTTGCCAGCAAATGTTACACATTTCCGTTTGCTGGGCCCACACACATTTTTATTTAACACACTATGCATTGTTTGTGGCATGTGGCATGTGGTTGGGGCATAAATATTTTATGAAGCCATTTTTTGATTTATGCCTCGGCAAAGCATTCGTTTAGGTGTTAATAGTTGCGTGTAAGTGACTTAATGTGTGGCCACATTTTTTTGTAATGAACTGGGGAAAAGGTGGGGGACAGAAATTAAAAGTAAATAAATCATCGAACTCAATTAACAGAATTTACAATTGATGCACTAGACCTTAAGCTGGCAAAATTATAGTAAAGTATTTAAGTGACAACAAGAGTTTCGATTTCCAAACTGCAGTTTAGTTAGAAAGTTCCCTACATTCTAGGGCCTGATTATGCCCATTTGATAATCCCAATATCAAACAAGAGCCAAACAGGAACTTAATGGCGGATGTGGCTAACTCAAACTGCTGGCTTTTGTTAGCCAGACACACACACACACACACACAAAAGAAAACACGCATGCTATGCTAATATTATCCCTATGCCAGTGATTGTGGGTTAAGGACATTTTTATGTATGCACACGCATGTGCGTTGCCGTGGCCATATGTGTTGGATGTGTGCGTGCATGTTAAATAAGCGTAATGCCACTATTATTGGACGCATTACAAACAAAATGAAAGTGTACACACACACACACACACAGAAGCTTCTTCCTCTTTTAGGGATTTGACATGTGGTTAATATTTTTGGGATCATCACATTGTTTCTTGACCAAAGGGATTAGGGCTTGGCAACTTAAGGCAAAAATGTTTCAAGCCTAAAAGTTCAGTTTCCTTGCTGGTGGCACACCAAAATACTCATTAACAGAAATCAGGCATCGATTTTTATTTTGCAACAACTGAAAAGCAATTTCCTGCAAAACCCACCAAATGGCAAGCAAAATTCCTAAAACTCGACACAGGGCCAAAACCATTCTTGTCATCATCATCAACACATTTGCCATCAGAACTGCCGTTTCCTTGTTTGTATACAGAACAAAACAAGTCCGCCCCGCACTTTCACCCCACCTTATTCATCACACAAAACGTTACGAACCCACATAAAAGTAAAATAAAACCAAAATCAGTGTGCAAACTACTAGTACCCAAAAATACATAGAGAATACGCGCGAGGGGAGCTTGAGAAATAAGTGTTTAAGCGAATGTCAACAGGACCTCCCAAAGCAGAGCGTTTATGGCAGC
The DNA here is from genome assembly GCA_037044535.1 of Lordiphosa magnipectinata. NCBI lineage: Eukaryota > Metazoa > Arthropoda > Insecta > Diptera > Drosophilidae > Lordiphosa > Lordiphosa magnipectinata. The sequence continues at coordinate 22,277 of JBAMBO010001753.1, read as the reverse complement.
TATAACGACATGACCATCAGATTTGGATCAAACTCGTCAAAATTGTGTGGAAACCCATAGTATTCATAGAACTGGAAAGCTTAAAGACAGCTACCATTGAAAAGCAAAAAAGTTTTTCTCACTGTAAACTACTTTTTACGACCGATGGCTCCTATGGCAGCTATGTGCCATAGTCATCCGATTCTAGATTCACACTTGGTAGAATTGTTTAGTAGCATATAATATTGATCAGCAACAAGTTTGAGATTCGCGATAGCATTGGAAAACAAAAAAAGTTTTTTCTACTAAGACTTTTTATCATCAAACATATAGTTTGTATGGCAGCTATGCTATAGAGTTGACCGATTTTCATAAAACTTGGCGGAATCACGTGAAAGCATACGAAAACTTAAGAGAATACGAAGGTTTTGTCACTTTTGCGTTAAAGACAAAAAAGTTTTTTGAGCTAAAACTACTCTTTCGACCGACAGTTCCTATGGCATGCTGATAATCACGATATGCTATCATCCGATTTAGATCAAACCTGGCAGAATTGTGTGGTAGCATATAATATTGATCGATAAGCAAGTTTGGTAGCAATAGCCCTGAAAACAAAAAAAAGTTTTTTCTACTAAGACTTTTTTTCAAATATATCGTTTTTATGGCAGCTATACTATATAATTGACCGAGTTTCATAAAACTTGTTGGAGTTATGTGAAAGCATGGAAAACTTAGAAAAACTGAAAATTCTGGCACGTTTGCGTTGCAGACAGAAAAGCCTTTCTGACTGGAACTCTTTTTTTGCGACCGATAGTTCCTATGGCAGCTGACTATGTTATAGTCTTATCTGATACAGATCAAACTCGGCAGAATTGTACGGCAGCATTTAATATTGATCAGCTAGGACAATGTTCGGTAGCACTAGCCCTGAAAACAAAAAAGCTTTTAATAAAGAGTACTAAGGCTTTTTTTTTCAGACTTATCTTTTGTATGGCAGCTTTACTATAAACGAGTTGTCCGATTTTAGCATAAAACTTGGTGGAATTATGCAAAAGCATAGAAAACTTAGAAATACGGGGAAGATTTGGCAAGATTTGCGTTGGAAGACAAAAAAAGTTTTTCTAACTAAAACTACTTTTTCGCACCGATAGTACCTATGGCATGCTCCATGATATACTAATACGATCCGTCCGATTCCGACAAATGTGCAGCGTATATGTACCAAGAGGCTTCGTGCAAAGTTTGGTTAAGATACGCAATCAAGATGAAATTGTAATTAATGATGATATGTTATGAGTTTCATGCAATGGGTACAAAGCTTTAAAAGAGTATAACTCTTTAATGGTGAAGGGGAAATTAAAATGTTTTTTTTTTTTTAAATAATTTTAAAATTTTCCCCATCTTTTAAACTGCATCACTAGTTTTTATGATTTTCATAGAAATTTTACGAGGCATAAGTCGTTTTTTACAAAATTTATGCAAACTTTACGAAAAAATGTAATATATGGTACCTAAATAGGCAAAAGCATAGCCAAAACTTAACGTTTATGCTTATAAAAGTAAAATTTTGACATTTTTCTTTAAAAAAGTTGATTTGAAAACTAAGAAAATGGTAATTGGTTGATCAAAGTTATATCGTACAAAGGTTCAAATAACAGTACGGAATCATACGCGATTTTCGGGGAGAATTGAGCTTGCGCGACCTCTAAACGTTTTCTGAAAAATCTGAACGAAAGCAAGCTAAAAATACTTACCGCCTAAAAGCTTTCAGAAAATGCCTGAGCAAAAACAAAAAAATTTTTGTGGGATACCCTAATATACAGTACTGTTTCATCATTCTCCCGAATAAATCTTCAGTAGGCTTTTCGCTGAAAAATTCATAATTGAAAAATCTCTCCTTGCTTGGATCAGTTGGGAACTGCAGCTTATAGTTGCATTGTTGGACCTAGAGCCAGCTAAACTCAGTAATTAAACATTAGAAAGGGTGCCAAATAAAATACAAATGAATATTGTAAACTTATTTTGCAAATTTGCAAAATTTCGCGAACCTAGGACCATTTAAAGAAAAGTTATTAATCGTTTTTTTGCTATTTGGGGCGAAGACCATCAAATCAAAGATTATTAAAATCGGTACTTGTTTTTGACGATTTCGCCCTACTTCGCATGTTCGCCGAATTAATTTTACGCTTAACTGCAAATTTGTGGAGTCTATGTAAATAGACTGTGGGCCTAATTTTGCTTTGTGCTGAAGTTAAATTAAAAACGAAAAGGCTTAGCTAACTTCGTCAGTGCTACGAAACCTATGAGCTATTTGAGTTGATCTAGTTGCTTTATTGAGCTGATCTGAGCTAAATCATTTCAAAACAGATCATATAGATCATGGCTCATGTCATGAACTATAATTGAATGAATCAATAATTTTGTAAGCTATGAGTAGCAGTTCATAGATAGATCAAATCAGAAGCCAAGTCAAGGGGAACTTTCGTTCAATTCATGCATGCAGTGCTTTACCCTCGAGACACTACCCTATTCCCACAAAACTCTAAGCAATTAATGGACTCTACATCGAAAAGAGCTGGTTGCTGTTTCATGATAATTTCGCTCCTATAATTAGTGGGCTTTGTATATTCTGAAGAAGATGATATAAGAGTTATAAACGGTTCGGTTCAGGACCCTTTTGCAGCCTTGCTATGAAACTTTTAATTTCAAGAGAACGCCGGACTCTTTGGAACGGATAGCTGTCGGAGTTTCCTTTTGCTGGTAACGCGTTATTTTGGGATACAGTATTTTTACAGAGTATAAAAAGAAAGGTGACTCTGCTCTACCAATTTGAATAGTTAAGAAGTGGTTTACTGAGTAGTTGGAGGTATCGCAATGGCAATCTAAATGTGTTATTGCACCATTCAGTAAGTTTGGGCAGTGGACTTCTGTCAAGATAGTTCGCCACACCAAAAATCCCGCAAGTTTAAGACCCTTGCGTTTACTTTCGGAAACAATGGTTTGTCGTTAAGAGATTTGGGTCGAACGAAGAGAAGTCATCTGTGAATCAGACACAAAAACATAGAAGAGACCATCTTTCTTATTTCAAAATTTTGGTAAGGGGCGAGCTTGAAGTAAATTAAACGAGAAGGCCAAGCTAAGTTTGTCTGTGCCGAAGTTTTTATACCCTTGCAAATGCTGGTTTTGAAATATCAGAGTTTAAGAACGATTACATCAAAATCAAACATTTTTTGTAACTAAAACCCATTTTCCGACAGATAAACATCTGATTTCGACCAAATTTCGCGAATCTTTTTGAAAACATCAAATTTACAATCGCCGAGTTTAAGAAAGATCAAATTTAAAACAAATAAGTTTTTCTCACCAAGACTCATTTTCCGACCGATCGGTCCTATGGCAACCATAAGATATAGTCATCCGATTTCAAACAAATTTTGCGAATCTATTTAAAAGCATATAAAATTAGTAATCAGCGAGTTTAAGGACGCTAACACTAAAAACAAAAAAAATTTCTTACTAAGAACTATTTTCGACCGATTCGGTCCTATGGCAACCATAAGATATAGTCACCCGATGTCGATCAACTTTTTCAAAATAGTTTGAAAGCATTTAATATTAAGAATCACCGACCTTAAGAACGATTTACTTGAAAACAAAAAAGTTTTTTTCACTAAGATCCATTTTCCGACCGATCGGTCCTATAGCAGCCTATAAGATATAGTCATCCGATTTTGACCAAAGTTTGCAAATCTGTTTGAAAGCATTTAGTATTAGTAATGGACGAGTTTAAGGACGCTAACATTGAAAACAAAACAGTTTTTCCCAGATATACCCATTTTCCGACCGATGGTACCTATGACAGCTATCAGATATAGTCATCCGATCTTGACCAAAATTTGCAAATCTGTTTGAAAGCATATAATATTAATAATGACCGAGTTTTATGACGCTAACCTTAAAAACAAAACAAAATTCTTACTAAAAACCAATTTTCGACCGCTCGGTCCTATGGCAACCTTAAGATAAAGTCACCCGGTATCGATCAACTTTTTCAAATTAGTTTGAAACCGTTTAATATTAAGAATCAACGACCTTAAGAACGATTTACTTGAAAACAAAAAAGTTTTTTTCACTAAGATCCATTTTCCGACCGATCGGTCCTATAGCAGCTATAAGATATAGTCATCCGATTTTGACCAAAGTTTGCAAATCTGTTTGAAAGCATTTAGTATTAGTAATGGACGAGTTTAAGGACGCTAACATTGAAAACAAAACAGTTTTTCCCAGATATACCCATTTTCCGACCGATGGTACCTATGACAGCTATCAGATATAGTCATCCGATCTTGACCAAAATTTGCAAATCTGTTTGAAAGCATATAATATTAATAATGACCGAGTTTTATGACGCTAACCTTAAAAACAAAACAAAATTCTTACTAAAAACCAATTTTCGACCGCTCGGTCCTATGGCAACCTTAAGATAAAGTCACCCGGTATCGATCAACTTTTTCAAATTAGTTTGAAACCGTTTAATATTAAGAATCACCCACCTTAAGAACGATTTACTTGAAAACAAAAAAGTTTTTTTCACTAAGATCCATTTTCCGACCGATCGGTCCTATAGCAGCTATAAGATATAGTCATCCGATTCTGACCAAAGTTTGCAAATCTGTTTGAACGCATTTAGTATTAGTAATGGACGAGTTTAAGGACGCTAACATTGAAAACAAAAAAGTATTTCTCACTAAGATCCATTCTTTGACCGATGGTTCCTATGACAACTATCAGATATAGTCATCCGATCTTGACCAAAATTTGCAAATCTGTTTGAAAGCATATAATATTTATAATGACAGAGTTTTATGACGCTAATATTGAAAACAAAACAGCTTTTCTCAGAAAGACCCATTTTCCGACCGATCGGTCCTATGGCAGCTATAACATATAGTCATCCGATCTTGACCAAAATTTGCAAATCTGTTTGAAAGCATATAATATTATATTAATAATGACAGGGTTTTTTGACGCTAGCACTGATAACAAAAAAGTTTTTCTTACTAAGACCCATTTTCCGACCGATGGTACCTATGACAGCTATAAGATATAGTCTTCCGATCCGGTTCCGATATATTAGCAGCGTGCAGTAAAAAGAAGACTCTGTGTTAAATTTTAGCTCGATAGCTTTGAAACTGAGAGATGGGTTTGCCTATAAACAGACAGACAGACGGACGGACAAAGCTCAATCGACTCAGCTCGTCGCCCTGATCAAGAATATATATAGTTTATGGGGTCTTAGATGAATGTTTCTATACGTTGCAAACTTCTGGGCAAGGGTATAAAAATCTAAAAATTCATAAACATAAATTTATAATAAATTTTAGCAGTCGTGGGTTCGACCCCCGGAGCTGACAAATTTTTCTTTTTTTTTTCCTTTTTTTTATAGCTCGTGTGAAGGAACAGACTTAGCTATTTATCTATTTTGACTTCTGTTACTGAATAGCTCTTGCGAGCGATACTCCTTATCTTTACAAACCTTCAACTCGAACGCTAATGCTTTTGTGTGTAATGCCCAACGCATATATCAATCTTCGAAATGGTCTAGTGGGAAGTATACATGGATTTCTCACACTACCCTTCACAAGTGTGATATCAAGTGCATTCTGATCCTTGTCTTTTAGGCTATTTTTATTTAAAGTTATGCATATACACAGTTTACATGTTTTCTTGTACATAGATTGTGTACAAGAAGCTAAAAGAGGTCTGTGTCTGTGCAAAATGTCATATTAAAAAGGGGTAAAAAAAATATAAGAAAATATTTTATACCAAAACTCACAGACTTATTCAACTGCCCTACTACTAAGCTCAAGGTTCTACGCTTGACTCGACTTCGATTTGCGTTATAAAGAATTTATTACACATATTTTGGTTTGGGCCGGGGAATTTGATGTGTGTTATCGATTTGCATGTGTGAGTGCGGTTTAAGAAGAGACCGAGACGGAGACCGAGACCTAGAGACCCAAGGCGGAAAATAAATGTGCGCATTGGAGCGTTCCTTGGGTGACATTATGGAGACATCAAGCACACAATCGGGACCCAACAAGGGTCGATTAAAAACTGCCTTTAGGGGGCGTTGGGCGTGGCCATTTAACGATTTAACGATTATATCTATAATTTCATGGCCAAAGCACAAATTTCAATAAGCAGCAACAACAGGAACAAAAAAAAAACTGCCTTGTCAGTGACTACAAAGTAGACAAGTTAAACTGAAAACACGAAAGGAAATATATAATTTTTTTTTTATATAATAAAGGTATAAATCATAATTTAGGCACAAATCTCTAGAGATGAGCTTTCAGCGTTGACTAGCTGTGGGATGTGGATTCGAGGGTTTTTGTTCTATCACATTTTAGCTTGCCTTTCCGGCAGGTATAATCCCTCAAAGCGAAAAAAAAAAACAGCACCAGCATTTTGGACGCCCCTTTTTGAGAGCGTGTGTGTGTGAGTGTCTGTGTTCAAGACGAGCCACAATTTATGCGCTTCGTCGCTTTTCGTCTACTCCAAATGATTTGCCTTTGTCCTGATCCTAGCCCCACAGCCCACTTCACCTCAAGTTCAATTTATTTTGCGCATAAAAAATATCTAAGCATTTTTTCTTTGCGCTGGCAAATGTATTGGTCTTTAGTTATGGTGCTTGAAGTGTGGCAAAGCCAAGAAATTTACCAACTTTAAGGTCAGTTAGAGATGAGACAGCAAAATGAATTTTGTGTTGGCGACTTTACCTACCTTTGATTACCTAAGTCCTCTTATTTGGTACCCTCGCAAAGGCCTTATATGTAGTCTTGTCCAAAAGTTGGAGTCAAAATGGAGCATTGCAACCTAAAAGGAATAGAACCAAAATCTAATAATTTCGAATGTGCCATTTCCTATCGGTTCGTAGTGTTAAATGACATATTCACTGGACACAACCTAACGCCTACACATGTCACTTGTTGTAATAACATTAAAATATATTAAGCGTAAGTGACAAGGGTCTATATGCACTCGATACCACACTTGAAGAGGACTAGCAGTGGGAACCAATGGAGATGAGACCAACGCAGATCATTTACATTTACAACTTGCGTTACAAGCACATCGATAGCTAAGTAAGATTAGAATAAAAGCATCATCGCTTGCAAGAGTGATTCAGTACAAGTATACAACTACAAACAGTGCTCATTGAAGTTGTATAATTCTATGCAAAACTCTTATTTCGACCAATCGTTTCTTTGGCAGTTATATGTTACCCTCTGCAAGGGTATAAAAAAAACGGTGTATGTGTCGTTAACACTCAAGAGGCTTTGATGTGAAACATGATGCAAAAATTTAAGGGTTTTATTTCAAAATCACAAGCTCTCAATGGTATATAAATCAGTAATGGTAATCTTTTCAAAGAAGAAAACTAACAGGGAGTTGAAATACCAACAACAAGATCACTTGCTGCTGTATTCTTTCTTTTCTTCTGTATGTCTTGTTTATTGTGCTGCTCCATAGATAAATGAAAACAACGGACGCAAGTCACTGATACTATTTAGTCACTGTTTGGTCACTGTTACGTCACTATTTAGTCACTGTTAAGTCACTGTTGAGACACTGTTTAGTCACTGTATAGTCACAGTTTAGTCACTGTTTAGTCACTGTTAAGTCACTGATTAGTCAAGTTTTCGCCACGGTTTAGTCACTCTTCAGTCACTTTTTAGCCACTGTTTAGTCACTTTTAAGTCACTGTTTAGTCACTGTCTAGTCACTTTTTAGCCACTAGTTTAGTCACTCTTAAGTCACAGTTTAGTCACTGTACAGTCACTTTTTAGCCACTTTTTAGCCACTGTTTAGTCACTGTTTAGTCACTGTTTAGTCCCTGTTAAGTTACTCTTAAGTCACTGTTTAGTCACTTCTTAGCCACTGTTTAGACACTATTTAGTCACTGTTCAGTCACTGTTAAGTCACTCTTAAGTCACTGTACAGTCACTTTTTAGCCACTGTTTAGTCACTGTTTAGGCACTGTTTAGTCACTGTTAAGTCACTCTTAAGTCACTGTTTAGTCACTTTTTAGCCACTGTTTAGTCACTGTTTAGTCACTTTTTAGCCACTGATTAGTCACTGTTTAGACACTATTTAGTCACTGTTCAGTCACTGTCTAGTCACTTTTTAGCCACTAGTTTAGTCACTGTTAAGTCACTCTTAAGTCACTGTTTAGTCACTTTTTAGCCACTGTTTAGTCACTGTTTAGACATTATTTAGTCACTGTTCAGTCACTGTTCAGTCACTGTTAAGTCATTGTTTAGTCACTTTTTAGTCACTGTTCAGTCACTGTTCAGTCACTCTTAAGTCACTGTTTAGTCACTTTTTAGCCACTGTTTAGTCACTGTTTAGTCACTTTTTAGCCACTGTTACGTCACTACTTAGTCACTGTTTAGTCTCTGATTAGTCACTGTTTAGTCGCTGTTCAGTCACTGTTTAGTCACTGTATCGTCACAGTGTAGTCACTGTTTAATCACTGTTAAGTCACTCTTAAGTCACTGTTTAGTCACTTTATAGTCACTTTTAAGTCACTGTTTAGTCACTGTTAACCCACTATTAAACCGCTATCCCCCCGGGACACTCTATAAAACAACAAGATAAAATATGCATGACGTTAGCGGCACTAGCGTCCTAGTAAAATCTTCCATACCGAAATTAAAGATGTTTCATATCAAAAATTGGAATTTGCATGGTACCAGAGAGTGTGGAAATACGACTAAGCCATCAGTCTGAAAGTTTTAAAGATGTATTAAAATCAGGGAATCAAACCGAATCGTTTTTCGGTTCCGGTTCTGGTACGTACCGAAACTTATGTTTCGATAAAAGGTCCTGTTTTGGTTCTAACATTATTTCGGTATTCGGTTCCGTATCGGTACCTGGATTTTTATTTCGGTATACCGGTACGTACCGGTATGTACCGTTAAAATATAAAGAAAGATCGGGCATAGGTTTTGCATCCATCCGATTTCATAGCAAAGACATAATAACTACACCGCGGCGGTAAACAAACGTTCTACGCTTATTTGCCCTTTTCTAAGACATACATAAATACAATTGTAGAAACTTTGTCAAGTTGTCGGAGCACCCAATGGATGGATGGTCAATAATTCCATCTTCGTTGCTTTGTAATAATTTTAAGCTCAGGAAAGTTAACAAGGCTGCAAACCTCTAAAAGTCAGCCAATCGTGAAGCATAAGGTTCGGTTCGATGACCGGTTCCTTAACTTATCAAACCTGATGTTTTGGTTCAAACCTTGGTTCATAACATCTGGAATATTTGAAACATTTTTGCCTTTATTTTCTATGAATTTCAGCAAATCGGCTAAAATGAAAACCTTCTTAGCCTTATTTTTGTTGAAGAGAACACATTTAACTTACTATTTTATTTATCTATAAAAAGCTATTGACTAAGAGGAACGCTATCAATCATACATCCCCTTCCAAAAGTTTGAATTGGAATGTTACATCTTGACTATTACTTTATTTCCCTTCTCATAGTCGGAATATTCCCAGTTTGTATATGACTTACAAAACTGATCTCCATTGGAGAATGCACCAACCGATCCAAGTACTAAACAATGATTATTTCCAGTCGTAATATAAAGAACTTAAAAAATTCGACTTTAATAATTTTCTGAACCGAACGTTTTTCCAAATAAAAGAATTCCGGCTCGGGTTCAGGTTTTCAAGGTACTTAATAGATTTTGAAGGTCCTTTTCGATTGACCCAAAAAACCCGAACCCGGCTCTGTGGGGCTCAGTTCAGGATCGGTTTGCAGCCTTGAAAATGAATAATGATTCATGTCATTAAACTGTTTTGTGATAATACTGAACTATTTGTATTTTCCTATTACTTTTCCTACATGTATGAATCGAATTAGCCTCCACTTTTAGCTAACGGATTTGTGCCAGAGCTGCTGTCCCTGTTCAGTTTCACTTGAACAGATAACACAAACACTTTTCTGTTCAATGAGGGTCTAAGAATATAGAATGCAATGTTTTTAAAAAGGACGTCTAGCGTTTTTCTATTTCACAATTCAAAAGTTTTGCTAAACCAGACTCTATTTTTGAAAGCTTACGATTTAAATAAATTGCGTAAAAGTCCCCCTAAACCAAGTGACCTCATTGTAGTCTTGTTTTTGCACCCAGAACCGTAACTGTACCGGTACAATGTTTCGGTTCATTTCGGTCTTTTCGGTTCCAAGAATATCGGTTCTCGAATACCGGTATACAAAAAATTAAAGATAAGGGTTCCGGTCCCGGTTTTGGTTCCGAGTTTTAATCGGTTCTTTTCGGTATACGGTTCCGGTTCTGGTTCCGGTTTGATTCCCTGATTAAAATATAAATCCTGTTTTTTTTTTAATAGAACAACCTCTCATATTCTGTAAAAGGTTCGGTCCGGGGATTTGTACCCTTGCTGAATTTAAGGGTCCCTAAGCTTGTCGAACCTAAGGTTATGGTTCGAGCCAATTGGCCACACAATAAAAATGCTGAAAAACTCTTACAATTTTAATGATATCGATCTCTACTTTAAAACTCTCATTTATATACCCAACATCTTATACATAGAAATCGGTTAATAAATAGCAGAGTTATAAGAATATCACCGTTTGTCACATATTTGGGAACAAAAATATGTTGCCCACTTTTAGGATTTTTCTTAAATGCAAAAAACTTTTATCATATGTTTGGGGCCAGCATGCGCTGTCTGCCAACATTATGTTAATAAGTTAACATTAATGTTAGTGCTCTGTTAATAAACATAAAGGAAGGCAATTAAACATTCCTTCCCCTGATTAACAGGTATATCGAAGTCGAGCAGGGATGACTTTAACTTACCCACTCGTTGGGAAATATGAATGAATTGATAAAGTTGCTTGGCTTTAATTTGGTTCAGGTACTGCTATTTTTATGCTACCAGTAGAACCTGGTCTTTGAAATTGAAAAGTTGCCTCTACTTTTTATGTAACTTAAACTAAGGTACCACAGGCAAAAGTTTGATTAGGTCCGAATCTGGCTGAGGTTCGGTTGATCTTAAGTTTATAAGGTACAGTTCAGGGGTTCAAAAAATCAACACTGAACCGAATCCATTGAACGCATCTACTCCAACTTGACGACTATTTGACAATGTGACATTTATGTTATATTACTGCAACGAACGTTTTTGGCGTCAGTTGTTTGCAATCATGGAATGCTGCTTGCTGGAAATCGTGCTGCCGTAATTGGCCATATAAAGGTGAAATCTTTCGAATGTTGCGCCCACTGGAAATCACCCGAAACTTTGTGTATCGTAGTTAAGTTAAGAAGTCCGGCCGTTCGCGCACTGTGCGAACGCCACAAACCATCAAAGCCGTGAAAGATCGAATTCATAGAAATCCACTGCGCAAGCAGAAAATCATGACTCGTGAGATGAATATCAGCAAGGACCGCATGTCGCGCATCATAAAATATGAAACAAAAACGTAAAACCAAATCAAAAGTATTGCGTCGCCAGTGTGCGAGCAATGCCCACAGACGAATTCTGTTTACGGACGAGAAAATTTTCACCATAGAGAGCGATAGAGCGTATGCTGTGTCATCAAAACAAGCGTCCGAACTTATTCGGAGAGTTCAGAGAGCTCACCATCCGGCTTATGTGATGTTTTGATGGGGAGTCGCCCATGATGGGATCACCAAGCTCTATTTTTGTAAAAAATAAGTCAAAACTTTGGCGATAGTGTATCAATCCGACATTTTGGAAAAGGTTGTAATGCCTCTCAAAACGACATTATTTGCAAATCCAGCTCACAAGGATAAAACGTCTCAAACATGGCTAAAAAACCATGTACCGAAACTTATTTCTACGAATGATGGCCTGCTGGTATCCCAGACCTTAATTCATTGGACTATAAACTGTGCTCTGTACTCGAGGCTATGGCTTGCTCTACTCGACACCCAAATAGTAAGTATTTGAAGCTCGTGCTCGCTCGTGCGAGGTCGATGAGTGGCCAGAGAGATTCGGTGTTGCTGAAAGGCACAAGGCGGCCATTTCGAATAAGTTGTTCTACGATTTGTAACCATTTAGTGATCGAATAAAAAGAAGAAAAAAGGTTTGAAAAATATTCATTCGTTTTTATTTTATGACCAAAAAGTACTACACAGAGAAAAAAAATATGCAAAAGCTACAAGAAAATGTGGGATTTGTACACATTTTGAACGGGATTTTCAACCAAATGAGAAAGCTAAACGCTGCGTGCAGAAAAGCTATACGTAACGTGTAGGATTTCAATATCTAAACGCGGCGTGCAGAAATGTTATGGGTTGAAAATTCCGGTCAAAACGTGTAGAAATCCTAGATTTTCACTTACACAAAAAAAAACAAGAAAGAAAGTCGGTCAAGCCCGACTATAACATACTCTGCACCCTTAATGTCGCAGCTCGCATTTGGTCACGAGTCAAACGACCAGTTAACACACAACGCAGTGGGCTCGTTCATCCGATCTTTATCATTCCTTCGGCAAATCGATAAATAATTTTGAGTACTAGATATCTCTAGAAAGTACGAACCTTCTATCATCAAAACTGTAGGAGATATGACGTTTTTTCCAAATTGCGGGGGCGCGAGGGGTCGTGGCAAAAATTGAATATAAACTTGATCTGTCTGCAAGTATAAGAAATATATGCCCCATACATGTCAAACCTCTATCTCTTACCATCTCTGAGATCTCTTCGTTCATACGGACGGACAGACGGACAGACAGACAAACGGACAGACGGACATGGCTATATCGACTCGGCTGTTGATGCTGATCAGGAATATATATACTTTATAGGGTCGGAAATGATTCCTTCTCCCTGTTACATACTTTTGCACAAACTTAATATACTCTATGTACCTTCGGTACAGAGTATAAAAATGACTGCGGACTTTTTATTTATTTATTTTTGTTTATATGCGCGCGCTCGCAGCGGCTACCTTTCCAACATGTAGCATTCAGCATTTGTAATTCTAAACGCTTGTGCAGAAAAGCCACACGCCACGTGTTGAAATGAGAAAGCTACACGTTTCGTGCGGAAAACCTACAGGTCGCGTGTGGAGATCAGTTATCTAAACGAAAAATGTAAGAATTCAGTACTGATTTTGAGCTACATTTTTCGTTTAGAATTTACACACGCGCGTGTAGGATTTCAATATCCACATGTCGCGTGTAGAAAACCTACACGTTCGTGTGGTATTCAGATTGCATGAAAAATGTAGAAGTTATTTGGAAATAGTTTGATGTTCTAATTTCCTACACGTTACGAGTAGCTTTTTTGCACGCCACGTGTAGCTTTTGGAATTCTACATTTTGCGTGTGCAATTTAGCAGGGCGCAACACGTTTCGTTTAGCTTTGACGTTTCTACACGCGCCATGCAGCCAATTTTGTTTTCTCTGTGTAGGTACAGGTTGCAGTCTTGGTTTAAAATCAAATGAACGAACTTATTAGTAAAGATATTATTGAATCAGTGGTTGGACACAGTGGACAAATATGAGCAAAAATACAATTATACCATTCGTGACATTCCGTCAACGTTTAAATTTGTCATCTCTATGCAAGCTTTTCCCAAGGCTTCAAAAATAATTTAAGCACTCGCCCGCATGCAACATGAGAAATTGCTTATAAATCATGAGCCTTCCCCACCCCATCCCTTCCCAAACTCTCATGCGCAATGCATGTATTTTGATTTAGTGTTTGGTTTTTCGCCTACCAAAGAAGACTGCATAATATTTATATATTTTTACACATACGCAACACGAAATGGTTTATCGAATGAATAACGGAATGTTGCCTGCTGAGCCTGAATGAACTATGAATCGTCTATAACTTCATCAGTTGCCGTGGCAAGTAAGTAAATTGCTGCTGCTAAGCAACATGAAAACAAACGAATATGCCTCAGTGGCAAGGGGCAAGGGGGCCAGTTTAACACCAGAGCAATTTTATTTGCCAGGATTTCATTTTATTTCAACTATTTTGGTTGAACACATGTCACAGGGCATTTAAGATTTATATTTCTTTTTTTGGTTGTGCCGCCGTTTACATGCATTTTAGATGGCGCCTGTGTGTATGCAACGCTTTTATGGTTAGCTGCATTCGACTATGTATTTTTTTTTAAGGTTTAAAAGTGAATTGAACGCAATTTGAAATGGAATTTTGTACTGAAAAGTGTGGAATTCAAGAGCCATCAAATGCTGATTTCAGGGGTAAATATTCCGGTAAGGGGACAACCCTTTTTGGCACTTCCTACACGTTCGATGTCCCTTGTTATGGCCCGACAACATTGGAATTTATTAAACCACATCTTAAACATTCAAGTTGATGGCATATTTTCAAGCCATTCCTAACTAACTTCAGCTTTTTCCCCTCCCCAACCTTAAAAGAGTAAATAAATCGTGCAGAAAAATACTTAAAAGGCAGCCAACTTGAACCCGTTTGCATACTTACTTGAATCAACAAGAAGCCAAATATCCCCAAAAGCAGCCACAAAACCCCAACAAAAAAAAGCAAAAGTCCCTCCCCCCCTGAAGTGGTTCAGCTTCATAATCATCAGCTTTGATGAACTTGGTCTACCGCTTGATGGCCAGACGTTTGGAAATTGTCATTCGGAGACTCGACAGAAAAAAAAACGAAAAGCACTTTCACCTGGTTAAATGATGTGTGCATTAATCCCTTCAACAGGCTTTTCACATTTTTCACTTGTTGTTGTTGTTGCTGTTGTTGTTACCGACCGTGTTCTCCATCATTTGGGCTCAGCACCTGTGACAAATGTCCCAGGCATGTGTGTGTGTGTGTGTGTGTGTGTGTGTGGGGCAAATAAAGAGAAACTACTGGGCGACAGCACAAGGTCATATATTTTCGTCTGGCTTGTCGTTGTTGCCTTTGCATGCTAATGAAAAATTAAAATTTCCACTACAAAAACTGTGATTCATTAGGCTGCCAGGCGGTGCCAGTGAATAATAAATAAGTCCGTTGGCTAATTAAGTGAGGTAGCAACTCCCTCCCACCACCCCACTCCCACCCTTCCATTGTTCACCATTTGCATTATACTTTTGTAATTTACACGGCACACGTGTCCTGTGCCTCTTGTCCTGTGAGAACGCTACCTTGTTGCAGGTTCACTCAGTTGGACGGGCCATCGATTAGTTAGTTGAGCGCGCAGTCATGTGAATTAAACATGACCAGAGCTGGAGGCCAGCTGTTTGCATCCCCCCCGCCCCGCCCATTAGCTTGGCTGAAGTTATGAAATATAAATTATAATTTTTTGCTTAATTAAATTGCTGCATATGTGCGAATGCGGCAAATTCAACTGCATTGGAAAGTTGGTAATTAATTAAAAAAAACACTTGGACCACATTTTGGATGCGTTACAAAAAGACAGAAGTAAAATGTGATTTAGTAAAAAGTTCACATCTATCTACTCTATATATAAAACAAAGTAGTGTGTGTTACACTTTTCAGATCTTTGATACGTTGGATTCGTCTCCACCCCGAATAGCAAAATAACAGTCAAAAACATGTAAGAGTGCTGCAGTTCAGTACACCGATTGCAAAATAGCCTGTTGTTCCAAGTAAAGTTGTTTTTGCTCGGATCTTATTGTGGTTTTCAAAATTCAAACCTGAAAATAGAGGCTCTGACAGTTTTCCGCGGTTAAAAGAAGGATGAGGAAAAATTTTTTCCTTAATAATTATAACTATAATTAGTGAGTTTAGCTGGCTCTAGGTCCGAAAAAGTTGTGTTTGTTCACAACTGTAAACAACTTTTGCATTGTACACCAAAAAGAGATGATTGCCTATACAGCACTGTTTCATCATTCTCCCGAACGAGTCTTCAGTAGGCTTTTCGCTGAAGAAAGACTCTCCATACTATTATTGCTTAGATCAGTTGGGAACTGCAAAAAGCAATAAATGCAAAAATAGACAAGCTGTTCATAACTGAACATGTGTTCATAACTAAACATGACACCCTCGCACTCAACATTAGAAGACGTTACAAAAATATGATCCCATGAAAAGGGACCACAGCCGAGGTAACACCAGATGGTCACGGCCGTTCCCACGCCTACAAGCAAATGTGTGCAAGAGGGAAAATACATTACAAGAAAGGATAAATATAAGCACATATTGCAATTAGTAAGCAAAAGCAACACCACACTATATTTAAATAGACAAGTAAGATGATCAAGAAAGAGATGTAATACAATCTAACAACTGTGTATATAAGACACAAATGTATCACATGTATTAGATAAGGACAAGTAGACTTAGAATTACAGTTGTCTCATGTATTAGGTACATAAGCTTAAACTATAAAAACCCACAACCGAACCTTAATAAAAATCAGATCCTAACAAGTAACGCGATTGTGTAATTTAGTTAGGGATTCGGCGAATGTGCGGATACTTCTACCGAGTGACTGAGCTGTACGAGCGGCTCTTTAACTTAGAAGAATAAGTTGCACACAAGCAATGAGTGCTTTCAACTTTCTGGTGATAATGCTTAAGCTTTGAGGCTGCACTTTCTAAGTGCAGAAGCTTGAAGCTTTTGAGCGAGCTTAGAAGTGGCCGGTAATTTTGAATGCGAAGCATTTAACAAAGCGTTTTTTTGTGTTGTTTTTGTAACTTGTGTTAGTTTCGTTTACAAAACAAGAGAGCGTGCCGTCTATTATATAGATTTGTAATTTATTTGGCGACATTTCTAATGTTTATTTAGTGAGTTTAACTGGTTCTAAGTCGGACATTACAATTATAATGATATTTAGTTAAGATTTTCGGACGCTTAGGCCAATCGGTCCAAAAAAATCGGGAAATTTTGAAAATTTTATCAATAGTTTAGACTTAGTTTATCATGAAGGATTATTAATTGGCAATTATCGACGGGTAAATAGGAGGTGTAGGCTGCGTAATTTGCAAAACAGACAGATGGACATGGCTAAATCGACTCGACTATCGATACTTATCAAGAATATATATACACACCTGATCATATTAATAGGTACACACCGGAATTTTTTAATTATAGATGGTATTTTCGTACTTTTTAATTTTTGGTTTTTTGTTGTTGTCAATGTCTGGCCACACTGTGACAAAGAGTTGAAAGAGGGGCTGCCCCGTATATCAAAGCTTTTCTATAAATTGCGAGTCCACCACACATTTCGCCTGATCATAATAATAGGTACATTCTCCGTTCCTCACAAGTATCAAGTGAATAATTTTGTAATCAGTGATTTTTTGCTAACTAAAGGAAAATTAAGTATAGCTCCTGTCAATACAGAGACTTAAATAATTATTTTTTTCAGAAAAAAATGGGTCGAAATTCTCATTGTACTAAAGAAGAAGCTCGATTGGTTCTTAGTCTGAGAAAAGAAGGCAAATCTTTACGAGCCATCGCCAACAGGTCTCATAATTTTGTTAAAAATGCATTAGAAAGAAAACCAAGACGGGATGAAAGGCCACAAAAAACCACAGAAACCCTTGACCACTACATAGTAACTTTGAGCAAAAAGGACCCAAGGACCCAGCCGAAATTGGGAATTCAGTTAGAGCTCCAACTATCCGAAGACGACTACAAGATGCCAACCTACCAGGAAGAATTGCCAGAAAAGTCCCACTTATGCGCAAACAAAAAATATCACCTTGGGGCAAACTTTTGCAAGGGACCACAAAGACTCGGTAGGATGCACCGGGGAGAAAAAATGGACTGTGAAAGGAATGTTCGACGCTCTAATGGAAAGGAATTCCATTCACGGCTTACAAAAAAAACAGTCAAACATGGAGGTGGCAATATAATGGATAATGGTATGGGGTTGCTTCTCCTGGTACGGCGTAGGTCCAATTTATCAGACTACGAACAAAATGAATGCTGAAGAGTACAAATCCATATTGGAAACAGTTATGGTACCGTATGCTGAGGAAAATATGGAGTGGATACACTGGATACTAAGTTAGGAAATACTAATTTACCTAAAAAAAGAACACAAAATGGAAATTACAATTTTTTTCTTACCAACACTTGAAGTGTACCTATTATTATGATCACACTGAAAACGTATCTGAAACACAAAATGATCTCTTTTATGTTATTTTATTATTCTATGTTACAATTAAGTTTTTTTTATTAAAAACAAATAGTTTAAGAACCAATGAGAACAAATTTTAAGTTTGAAACAATTAATAAAACTGTTTTCTGTTACCTTAAAGTCAGAGTTGATGTGTGTACCTATTAATATGATCAGGTGTGTACTTTATAGGCTCGGAGACGCTTCCTTCTGGCTGTTACATACATTTGCACAAACATAATATAAAGATATCCAAGAAAGATTTCCCAGAAACGGTTTCCCTATTGAAAACAAAAATACAGAAATTCCTTGCGTATCTCGACTTGGCCCTGATAGAATTATCGCTAAGGCTGGGATGACACATTCAATTTTTACGAACAATTAATGTCACAATTGTTTGTTAATAGGGAAACGTCGTTGGTATGAGCGAGACAAAGTATTATTTATTAGAATTCGCCTCACAATATTGTTGATGAGTGACAGAGGCATTGCTGCTGCCGGCAGCGCAGTAGGCAGAATTAATTCTACTAGATTCAATATTTGTAACAACTCGGTTGACATTTAATGGATTTGGTAAATCTAGGAGATTTCCATATTGTTATTAAATATTATAATTATTTCATTGCTCTAAATGATATCGCGAAAGAAGAAAAAAAGAAGTTTTCTTCAAAGAGAAGCAGACGGTATATTTGAATTACATTTTTCATTACAAGGCATATTGCATTTTGGTGATAGAAAAATTATCCGGAAGAATTCAGCCACAAACATCTTAAAGAATGAGTCCGGATTACGCCTACGCTACCTATCCACAGGTATGGATGACTGTCTCACTCATATTTGGTGAATCTCAATATAGTTTGCAGTTAGGGTCCAGCAGCCAAAGATCTCTAGCACTATATAATGCCCAAGGCTGGGAGAGCTTAGCAAGCGATTTTTTTCAGTATGGTGAGATTCGCAAGTTGGGTTGGCACAGTTGATGGTACAACAAAAGAAAGTTGTTTTAGGCAAACATTTCAAAATTCGGCTAAAGAAAAATAAACATATTCAGAATTGATTTTGTCTGCAGCGGATGTCCAGAAAAGATATATTTGTTGATTATTCTTATAATCAACTGATGATGAGTCTGAGACAAAGCAACCGTTTCTGACAGTGTCAAAAAGGCAATTAAAACTAACTGTTACGTACATTGAGTGTGACCCTGGCATTTCAAAATACCAAAAAAATTACTTAAAATACTAGATTTGTAACATTTTTTCGCGTTTTGGGCATTTTCTTTGATACCTTTCTAAAGTATGCGGCGAATTCGTCGGTTTCGCTCAACAATAAGTTGTGTCTAGAAATTGAATGTGTCATTCCAGCCTAAACGATGTTTAGAAACTACAGGGTGGTCCATTTAAAAATTGGAATTTAATTTTACTACATTACTACTACTATTTTTGAACATGTATTGGAAAGGTTGGTTCATGTCATTTATTTGTGAAAAAGAATTTCGGTCAAATGACCACGGCTGACTTGCCAGTAGCCCATTCGATCCACCCAATTTTTGAGAACATTTTCAATTCTTTCGGCACATATGTCAGCAATAGCAACTCGAATCTCGTTCTTCAACTCATCAATTGTTTCAGGATTGTTTGCATAACATTTGTCCTTGACCGCTCCCCAAAGATAATAGTCTAACGGTGTCAGATCACAGCTTCTTGGTGGCCAATTCACATCTCTATATATGCCGATTATTCGATTTTCGAAGATAGGGCGCAGAAGATCGATTGTGGCGCCGTCTTCTTGAAACCAAATATCGTTCAAGTCTTCCGCTTCAATTTCCTCGAAGAACCAATCACTTAACATTCACCATTCACGGTCACGGTGGCTCCTTCTTCCTCGAGACCAAAATCCGCACCAAGCAGTGACATGTAGTGGGTGCATTGGCTTCTCAACGACGATATGCGGATTTTCTGTGCCCCAGATGCGACAATTTTGTTTATTAACATAATCACCGAGGTGGAAAAGTGCTTCAACCGAAAAGATGATTTTTCGGTCAAATTCACCATCTTTGGCCAAACGATCTTCCGCCAAATTTGCGAACTGTAGACGATTCGGATGGTCAATTGGCTATAGCTGCTGCACCAATTAAACTTTGTATGGCTTTATGGCAAGGTCTTTAGACAAAATTCGCATCAAAGAAGTAAGCGAAATGTCCAATTGTTGAGATCGATGGTTGTTAACGCACATTTTCAGCAACAGGAGCAATGTTTTCGGTCGAGCGCACCTTACGAGTACGTACACGGGTTGGTTTATCCACCAACATTCCAGTTTCACGAGCTCGCTTTAAGAATTGATCCACAAATTGAGTTTTCGGAACATTTTTTTTGTTAATTTTTTTTTTTTCAAATTTCGCACAGTGTGAGTCGAAGACTCACCACTTTGGAAATATGTTTTGAATATTTCCTAACATTCTTCAAGCGAATAGCGGCCCATTTTGTAAATCTCAAAGTTTTAACTAAATATTAGTCGCTTTCCGAATGACATTTGATGTTTTTAAAGTCAAATTATGAATAGTTAAAATTTCTTTTATATCTCTTCACCCTTTCAAGGGTAACACCGTCTATCGTCCAGTCTTCTAATCGTGAGTAATTCCCTACGACCACTTGCAGGGTTGCCAAAAGTGCTTGGTGCATACACCTTTTTGCACCCATCCGGAAAGAAGAACGTGCTTGTCAAGAAACAGGAAACAGCGACAAAAATGTCAAGGCCCAAATGCCCATCATTAACAATGCCATAAGCAAATGATAAGACATAAAGCAGATGAAATCGAAGACGACGCGGCTGGAGAAACATTTTTATTAAATTGTTGTTGTGCTTTCTTGTTCTTGTTGTTGTTGTTGTTGTTGGCAAGGTGTTTGTTATCGTTTGTTATATTGCTTGTTATGTAATGTAATTTATACACACGCACACAGACACGGGCACACAGGCTATACAATGTCATAAACGCCAAGGACACAAAGGCAATTCCGCATGACATTACACGCAGACAAAACAAACGTCGAGAGAGAAGCGACTAAAAGCCAAAAAGTACGCGTTTGGCATAAATGATAAGCTGGCTAAGGCAGCAGCAGGCCGAAGCGGAGTCGAAGAATGGGGCGTGGTCAGGGCCAGACATGCCAGCAGCCCGCATAGCACAATGCGTTGCTTGGTTGACTTTTGAATACTTAACAGGATAATGAAATGACAAAAGTGCGCACACTGGCGGCTCAGGAAAGCGTGTCCTGCTGCTGTTGTCCTGTGTGTGTGAGTTTTTTTTTATTGTGTCCATGCCGTAAGTGAACGTCATGGCGTGCCGCGCGCATTAAATCATAAAAAACACAGGGAGCAGGCAACAAGAAAGCAATATTAATATAGAAACTGCGATACCCTTTTGAGCAGTGAAGGGCACTCCAGCTCTCCACTTGTGCCTCTGAAGGTTTCCAAACCAAGATACAATTTATTTCAATTTATAAACATTTTAACAAATTGCATATACCTTGACTTTGTGTGGCAAAATCAAATGGAATGAAAAATATGATACTGTCCCACAACTGCGGCTACCGCACCTCACTCAGTATATTTTTTGGTAGGCCATTTTATGTTTACATAAATTTAAATTGACACAAATGCGTTTCGTGGCCATCCCCTCATCCCCTCTTCACAAAGGGCATTGAGTTTCAACAAAAAAAACCTGAAATAAAAAATGATAAACTACATAAATTATGACAGTTTTATGCTGTTTTGCTTTCAGTTTATTTATCTGTGCTGATTGCCCAGCCGCATGCAAGGGAATTGAAAATTTATTTATGCCATTTGTACAACTCGATGTTGAACACAAGGACAATCCATGGCAATTGAAATTAGGCAAAGTTTAGTTTGCCACACTTTTGTTAGACCGAAAAGCTTTCTAATTATGCTAAGATTTTCACTTGCCCAAAAGACAGATGTAAGCTGTTTGATGTGGCCAGTGAAAATTTTCATTTAACATCATTTTATCAAATTCCATGCATTCCTTTAAAATGTGCTCAGTGTGCAGAGACTTATAGGCGGGACTTACACGATGAAGTAAACTTCATGACGTTTTTTCAGTGGGCATGAGACACAAGTGTGAGTCTATGAAGGCTGCAAACCATGAACCGAACC